>BMAW01128513.1:11461-63210 GCA_019974015.1 Nephila pilipes | reverse complement strand
TTATTTTTCTTTTCACTGCAGTTTTCTTTTTGATATTTTACTTCTGGCGGAAGGCGAGTTGTTACTGTCGTTAGACTTCACTTCGGTCGTAGGGAGCCAGTTAAAAGGCCAGTAGAGGTTCGGGGTTAGTGGACAAAAAAAATGTTCATGGCTGCGAATATGATGTGTTAAGCAATTTCTAGTGCCATCCACCGTGGAAAATATGTTTTTATTACATGGATACGAGAGGTCGTTAGTTATGTGTGTATTGGTGTTGGATATGTTTTCGTAACAGACTAATTTTGTTCCGAGGCTTTGAGGGGAGGACTTGTCACATTTATGATAAGATTCGTTTTGGAAATGACAAAACAAAAATAATTATATACGCATGACAGAAGAGGTACTCTGCGATATTTATGAAAGAAATTTGATAGAAAGACATTAATAAATATTGATTACTTACTTTAAAAACAAGCTTTTTTAGGTTTTTTTTTTTTTTTGTGTTTTTAAATTGGAAATCTTAAGAAGTTTCGTAAATAAGAAATTTACAAAAGTCTTTTTAATTAAATGTATATAGAGTTGTTGTAGATTATGAGTATTAAAGTAAAACTAATAGAATATTTATTAATTCAAAAGATAAAAAGTTTTATTTGAGCACTAGGCTAGAATTATATAAGTACTGAAGTAACAAACATTTTTCAATTATATTTGCATGCAGAGTAATAAAAGAAAAACTAAAATGCGAACATTTAAAATGAGAATGGAATTAAATTCAAAAATAGCTCATTAAAAAAGTATATTCATGATTTAGAGATACGTATTATAAATACAGGAGAAAAGGTGTCAAAGTATACAAACTGATTAAAATTACCGTATTTGTTTTAACGTATTTGAATTATTAAATTAAATTCGCATAGTAAAAAGAAGGATTTCTATATTACATATAAAACCCTTAAAACAATTTTGAATTGTATACTTTTATAAAAATGATTTTTAAAAAAAATTATGCGTTTTCCTCATGTATACACATATTAATAAAATTTATACCATAACTATAAAGTAACACTGTGTTCAAAATTCACTTGATTTATTCTATAGTTTTATTAATACAAACAAATGGAGCTCAACCTAACATTATATTAAAATAAAATTGACCTATTGTCCTGAGCTTTAGTTTTTAAATGGTCTTACCCTTCTTACTTCGCAGGAGTTACTTCTCTTTTTGCTGTGTATGGAATAAAAATATTTCCTGAATATGTGTTTCAATCTGTTTAAATTCTTGAGTAAAATTTGAAATTTGTTTGTGAATTTCTTACTACACTCTTGTTCAATTTAATAATTTGCTCTGTTCTGATTCTACCCTAATAGAATCAAAGCAGGATGAACCTAGATTCAACCTCCTCTTTCTACGATTTCTAGCTAGTTTTTTGTATTTAATTTATTTTTTACTTCTTACGACACTTTGTAACCTATTAGTTATAGTAGTTTTTTAGTAAAAAAATATTAGTTTCTGCTTTGTATTTCTGAAGCAACTTTTTGAGATTAACGACAATTAATATTAAGCAAAAAATGAATGTTTTATAATCAAAATAATTTTTAAATGCTTGCTTTCTTACGTTATTGTAATCAACATATTAATAATTTTCGTAAAATAAGTCTGTTTAGTATTCTGTACGTTTCATCCCACATATAATGCAATTTTGTTCACTGTGAATGTATATTTCCGTAATAAATTCACCTGGGAAGTATATTCTTATTAAAAAATATTTTCACTGCATATAAAGAAATACGATAAATATAATTATATTGATCGTGTAATTGTTCCTATAAACTAACAGTAGTAGTTATAGAGGCGTTTGCAAACGAATCCAAACTACTCAAAGTATTAATAACACATATTTGTACTGTGTCTCACTAAGTAATTATGACTTCAAAGCAAATTATAGCTTCCATTTAATCATACCAATTGAACACGTGTTTCCCTTTTCTGTGATTTGTCTGACCGATTCTGCGAGGGTGTCAAATCTGCGTGGACGGCGTGTTATTATAGAAAGTGTACCTCACTGACGTGGTGCGTACATAGTGACAATTCATGTTTGGGATTTGCCAGACACGTATTTATCATTCGAATATTCCCAGATGCGCATTATTCAACAACCGAATTGAATTAATCTCCGACGCAAGTGGATGTGTTTAACTACAGTCTAGGTAAATGGATTAATGCATAAAGTGGTATGAAATTGATTGATTTTATGCAGTTTGTAGCCTATGTGGGAATTTTCGAAATAGCTGAACTTAAACTTAAGCATAAAAATTTGTAAAAATAATTGTATATTAAGAATAAATTCATATCAAGTACAGTTGATACATGGTTATAAATCAATGTAATCTCATCATACTCGTATCTAATGATTCACGAAATATAATTATTCATGAAATCTGGGAGATGTAACAATGTTGTGGAATACTGTTACCCTTCTCGTCTGTCATTTTAAAAATTGCCAAATCACCAATCACAAATCTATACTAATGAAAAGCATCTCAAATTAATTTAGGTTCAAGCATCGACAAAGTAACTACGATAGTCAACATTGCATATTCCAATACATAGTACATTAATCCTCTAATTAGGAGAATGCTCTTAAGCAGTTTGATGTTTCTATCCATGAGTACAAACAGCTTCTATAATCTGACAAAGAATACACTTACTGGAATACAATGCAAGTATCTCCTTCAAGTATTCAATAGCTCCGATAGAGTTGAATCCTATTATCGCCATATCAACTATACACGACAAAAACCTTCCACGCATATCACATTAACATACTTTATGTTATAGTAACAATATTAGTTTATTATTTCTTATCTTTCTATATCTCCCCCTTTTCCTCACAACAACGCATTTTTTTACTCCTTTGAATTTTTATTTGTAAGCTAAGTTTTTTGAATCAAATAGTGTCCAGGAAAGGTCAATAAGGACATTTGAAGAGAAGTACACCTTATATACCAACAATAATGGAATTATGCCAAAATTCGGGAAATAGTTTTTGTCTCCTACATACACGCATACACGCGCTGGAAGTGTTACATTCAACTATAAGATCGTTATAATCATTTTCTAATTGTCACGGCTCTTTATTTGTTTCATGTAGGTATGAAACGTAAGATAATATGCACACAATAGTTTCAATAACGTTTTTTGTCTCTCATTAACAACTTATTTCTTTACATATATCCAGGATACGATTACATATATTTGGTTACTAAAAATAAAGGGTTATATCTAAAATTTG
The DNA here is from genome assembly GCA_019974015.1 of Nephila pilipes. NCBI lineage: Eukaryota > Metazoa > Arthropoda > Arachnida > Araneae > Nephilidae > Nephila > Nephila pilipes. Next base: position 59,938 of record BMAW01128513.1, on the reverse strand, counting down.
ATTTTTGGATATCTTTTCTTCTAGTTCATTGCTGAAAGTTTAAGCATTTAAAATATTTCATCACTTAAAAGGTGGATATTCAACGCAAAGTGTTTGATTATTGATTTTACAACTGCGAGGTTTTTAAATTGAACGTTCTGAACCGGCAGTTTTAATTATACCCTTTCTGATTTCCTCCCTCTGTATCATACGAACATTTCTATTACTTTGAGAATTAACTGTTAAGTTCATTGAATGGTAAATTATTATAGCGAAGATTCAAAGTTCACAATTCATTATCATTTATTTGATATGTTAAAAATAATTAAGATAGAAATGAATATAATCTGGTGTTAATACAAAAATTTCTATTCTAAAATTTGTACAAGAGTGTATTTGAAGACTGATGACGTCTTTAAAGTTAATTGTGGTTGCTTTTGTAGGCCGCTATCTGTTGAATGGAGTCGAAGCAAATATAACATAGATTTATATATAAGTTTCGATTTGGTAGTCCTTTACCACAAAATAAAAATTTTATTGCAGCCACATCGAGTTGTAGACATAATTTTGCATCGAGTTGTCACCGACGGTGAGATCTAAAATAATATGAAGCTCATATCCGTATTTATAAAAATAATATGAAGCTCATATCCATATTTATAAAAATAATATAAAGTTCATATCCATATTTACAAAAGTAATATAAAGCTCATATCCTGGTGAAATAGCTACATGGAAGCCAAAAACCATACATTCCCTTCCCGTTCTCAAGCCGTTCCTTTGTTTGTTCGTGCATTCTTTCTAAAAATCGGGACTTTCTTAAGACCCCACGGGACGCGGGATAAATTGTTAAAATTCGGGACTGTCCCGCTAAAATCAGAGCGTCTGGTCACCTTTAGCATATAGAGCAAACACAAATATTTTTGTAGTTTCAAAATTTTGTATTATTTCACATTGTTACTACTTCCTTATAAATAGATTCCTTGCTTTTACAAATGTTTAGGAGAATGTTTTCAGAAATAAATTCGCATTAAAGTGAGAATCTAGAAGTTGAGCTTCTTAAAACCAATTGTTACTTTTAGCTCGAGTATCTCATAAAGATTATTTGCTTACCAGTCGGAATTCAAGCAGTTTTTTAGACGGTTAATCTAAAAGAGTAGTTATTTTGTTATTATTTTTAAAACAAATTATAGAAAAATCTCAATGAACAACATTGAATAAAAAAAGTTTTATAGTGTTAGAAAGCATGAAATAAATAGAAATGTTTATGTTACAACGAGCATTTTCCAATTGTCACAACTAAGATCGATAAGAGTAAAAAGGCCTAATAGTAGGCCCGGTATGAAATTAGTTTCTATCTAAGCTATCTCATACACAGTATAAGACTGGATTCTACGGGCCCATAAATACCTTGTTCAAACCTGTGCCCAACACACTTTAAGCCAACGGATGACGTCAAAGTGATTCGAAATACTAGATAACTCAAAATTCGAATATTAGATAGTTCATTCCACCCTAATTCTACTGATTGATAATATTCCACCTCACATTTGCTTCATTTTGTCTAACAGATACATCCCACTCAAAAGTTGTGACTTATGACATAAACACATATGACCCGAACGTCAAATAGATCCACTATCAAAACTAGAGACTCGGATGATGTCAACGGGAAACGTTCCATTGATGAGGATATATTTAACATGAAATGTACGCACAGAAGAATAATTAAATTAAAGATACCTACACACCACGCATCACACACACCTAAATCATATAGAACTACTTTATGCCTCGGTAGTTATGAACTTAGTATCGACTCGACAGGACAGCAGAAGTGTTAGAAGCCATATTGACTTATGGCCTCTCCATAATCATCCCCATTTCATAAAAAATTGACGGAATGGTTTTGGGCGTCGTCGAAAAACCTAATTTCGTCGTAAATACTGTAAATAAGCATTAAACATCCCTTTCGATTGTATAAGAAATGTGTTTATAGCATAACTATGGGGTGATCTAGATGGCCGTGGAAGCAAAGTCATGTTTTTATAGTGTTCAATGAAACCTTCGGATATAACTCGGCAGCGATGACATGGTACAGTGTCTTGTTGAAGGTCAAGGTCTCCAAAGGGATGTTGAAGATGCAGTATTGGGAGCACATGGTTATCAAGGATTCACAATAACAATGACAAGTAAGAGATGATATCACACGTACCAGGTTTCCTATTTCAGTCCACCTAAAATGTCCTAGAAGTGTTCCTTCTATCATCTATACACCCTTATGGCAACTAAAATTTTTCTGGCATTATTGTTAAATTACCGAAAGAACTCTTGCACTATGGCCTGTCTATCCATTGTTACATTGTGAAATAGCTGACAATGGCTCCACTCAGCCACACTCTATCGTTTGTGGAAGTTGTCCCTAATACTGATGGCTTTACCAAAATTGCTTCAAGAAATATTAGTGCCAGCACCGTTTTTGAGATGGAATGACAATTTCTTCTGGTCCCAATATGATACATCCACAATCAGAAAATGATTGTGGATTAGCTTTAGATCTTCATCATACTCATGATTTTAGATCTTCCAGCTTTTAGATCTTCATCATACTCATACTGCGTTCGACTATAATTGATAGAGTCGCATCACTTTTTATATAGCCGGATAAATCTTTAATTCATTTTCTGTCCATTTTCTTCCCTACCCACAGTGTCAAATTTGCTATACATCAGTTGTTTTAAACTCAATTTATCTTCAGAGTATATCAGTTGAAGAAAAATCTGGAGAAACAACCTTCTCTAAGTATTGTTCAGAAAGTTCGAAACAGTAAAAAAAAAAAATATATTTTTCTTCCTTAAGAAAAGGTGAGCGTCGGCTCACTTTCTGAATTCGAAACTAACAGCTTCGTAAATAAAGATGCCTAATAATAGACCTAGGAGAGCTTTTCTTTTTTGCTCATTTATCAAAAACGCAGCATAAGGCATTGATCTACGGACCCGATGATAGCCAGTTCAAATATCTTCCAGGAAATGCCCAACACCAGTTGGAACCATCACCAAAACGTAAGTCCTCTACAATAAGTGAAATATCAGAAAACTCATATACTTATCAATTTACTTATATAAGTCATATTTGAAATCGAAACTAAGAATACAAAGACGTCATAGATAAACAATACAAATTTTGTATCATATTTTTGTTGATTGTTTTCTTTTACGATCGCCAGATAATGACAATACTATGTGAATACTATACTTCTCTGCATATTATGAAAAGTTTCTAAATGAATAAAAAGTAATAAAAACAATAAAAGCTTTTTTTAATAAAAATTAAACTGAGTAAATTTTCTAGTGTGATGAATACACACATTTTTACTGCGTTATTTTTTTTTTAGAATATCATTTGAATGTTTAAATGACCAGCATTGATTTTCGGGTGAAATCTTTCAATGCATTATAAATAAATAAACCTGAATGCATGTGATAATTGTTATTTTAAAATCCATATTATTTTTGAAATAATAAAAAAAAAATGATATATACTTTTACTTTTTCTAAAATAAAAATATATAATTGAATAGAAAAGGTTATAATGAATTCACATTTATTTTTAAAAATTGTTTGCAATTGAACTAGATTAAAAGCGTAGTGGTCAATACATTAAAAGAATAAAATACATTAAAAGGCTCACAAGAAATATCAATTACACAGAGAAACAATAGTGAATTATTTATGACATATTTAAAAAAGGTACTTACTTAAAAAACTTCTCTCGTATTATAGAATTCATTTATATAAATTACGTTGTGATTAAATTGCAGTATGAATTATAATTTTTTGTTTTATTCCAAGTATGGTTTAATTTATTACATTTAGGAACTACTCTGAAAATAACTTAGATTCTCTGCATGCCAGTTATATTACATTTCTATCCATAAAAATGCTCAGATAGCATCTGAGTATTTATTTGTGGAGAGAAAGATGAAAGAATTTTTTTATGTATTTATAAAAATCATATCCATCTTGTTGCATTCCTGCTAGAGTTTTTCCCAGAGATATTGTTGCTTATTATATAGATACCTTTATAGATACTTATTATACAGGTAATCCTTTCTTGTTACGCTTACAAGAACTCATCAAAAGGACGCTTAAGAAATAGGTTTCGTGAAAAAAACTGAGTGTTTTCTAGGAGTTGAGTACATAAATGTCGAATAATTTTTTTCCAATCTTCTGAGCATTAATAAGAAAATTGTTTTATTATTAAAATAAGTACTTTATTCTCTGATTAATAGAATCTTAACTGGGTATGGTTTTGTAGATGCTAATTCGTAAAACTTAAAATTCCGTTTTTTAGTTTAAACAATTGAAGTAATATATAGCCAATATTAAATTGAATCATATTTTCTATATATTCCAGGACCTGCATACAATTTAATACAAAATTAAGCATATTAGATCACAAAGATATTTATTAAAACATCGTGTTTTGAGAGAGTATTTTATGTAATTAAAATAGTTTACTTCTCAAAAGATGCTTGTTAGTATAATTAGTTCAATCGTGTACTTTATTCCAGTGCTATATATAAAAATCAATGTTTTCTGTTATTTAAATGAAAATTTCTACTAAGAATTTACCTGAAGAAAGAATTGATTAATTCGGAAAATATTGAAATTATTTGTATTTAAAAATATAACTAAATATTCCAATGAAAAAAGCTCATTAATAGTGTAATTAAAAGTATTTTATTATAATAAAACTTTCTGAGATTTTAAAATTCTTATTCTATACACTCTAAGGAAATACTCTTGAATGGTAAAGAGAATTTTCTAATATCTTTATTTCTTCAAATTATATCTCCGTCATTATTTCATAGTTTATAAGATATATATATATATTTAACTTTCCAAAATTGTAAAACATTACATGTGATCAAAGCTGTTTGAACTTTCTAGACAATATTGAAAACTTTCATACTTAATATATTTATACCCCTGTCTTCTCAAAATACTCTCTCTTCTAAAGTACCGGCTCTCAAAAATTATTTTAAAGGTTAATTTCATAAGTGTTTTAAATATTATGTTTACTCTTTAGAAAACAAATTTTTTTTATATTCCGTAGTATAAAATTATATCATCAACTTATCTAGAATGAAGCATCATTATAAAAGTTAAGTTTACTTAATTATTAAACCAAAAAAACATTCAATAATTTAGTGTTGACAAAATATTAATCAAGTGTTTTCTTTGACCATTTTCTTAAATGACATAATTAAATCTTTCTAAACATCACGATCTAACTGAAACGATGAAAATATTTTATCGTCTTCTTTTTAAATTATTTAATGGATTTTCATTCCAAAATTAAATTTAAAAAAGCAGATAAACAATTTATGTAACTAAAGCTTTAAGCTATACAGAATGTTATTTTATTCCTTTTTTTACACTATACGAATTTTTTATTACATAAATACATAAACTAATATTGAAGTGAGATATTGTTTGTTTAGGAGGAAATTCTTAACATGAATCTTGAAGATTACACTTGACTTTTTAACTCCTACTATTTGTCAAAAACATGCAGAAAATATTATAACTTTCAATACGTTATTATCTTTAAAAACAATCTTTTTTCTTTTTTGAAATATTCTTTTCTTCTTATCGTGTCCACAGAGTCAGTTATGTAAGACTATAGGTAAACAGATCAGTTGAAGCTATCTGCACGATTTTGTTTGTGTGTGTACTTTTTCTCATACGTTGGTTCATCTATGATTGCCACACCCTTAAGTTTGCCGGGAATTTAAAAAATGTTGCATGATGTTAAGTTCAATGTCTAATAATCGTTTTTGTCTCTTCTCTGTCTTCGTTAATTTCGCATTTTTCAAAAATCTTTGCCACGGGCAGATATTCAGGAATATTGAAAATAGCGTATCAAGATGGGAGCCTTGGATTGAAATGAAAATAAAGACAAAAAGATACAGACGAGAGATTCACTTGATCCTCCAAAAAATCAAGACAGTTAAACAAATACAGTGTGTACTATTAGGTCAATATAGTGCAACTTATGTAGCGGGTCATACTGCTTCCTGCTTCAATACATGCCACAACACTGTCCTGCGGATGTGATCCTGAGGCAGATGGACCCATAAATTTTGGAGAGTCATCTTCAAATCATATACAGAGTTATACGGCAGCATCTGGTGTTTGAGTTGATCTCACAAATGCTCTATAATGGATAAGTCCGGGAAGAGGGCTGGCCTTGAAAGAGTCTGAACATGGTCTAGAAAGCCTTGTGCTACTCGAGCTGTATGCAGACGAGCATTATCTCGATGAAAAATTGCCCATGGAAGACCATTTAGGATAGGTCCCACGTGGGGTCAAAGAAGGTCATCAACATAAAGTTGGCGCGTTAAGGCTCCACGTAAACCAATTTTAGTGGACCGGCTATCATAGGCCATGACCCCTAAGCCATTACCCCTACAGTGCGGGTAGTGTGTTGGCGCGACAGCATGAGTGGAATTGTATCGTTCAAAAGAGCAACCTCCAAACCGTTATCATCTGTTCCCATAACGAATTAATATTCATCCCTAAACACGTCATTTTGTCAGTCTGTGGCATTTTACATATTTCTATCTTGGCACCACTGTAGACGGAGACACCGATGTTTCGGTGTAAAAGGCAATACACGAAATGGGAGCTTGGTTTACAGATTCACTTTCGCAAATTGTCAGGAAATGGTTTGTGGTAGAATTGGAGGCCTTACATTTGATTGTATCAATGAACGAGTCACTGAGGGATCCACGAATATTTCTCGCACGATCCTTCGATCCTCTGGTCTCATCGTCTTACTGGTCGTTCCAGACCCAGTTCCACGCACGTAGGTACCACCTCAAGTCACCTGCTCCTAACATCTGATGGCACACTCTGAAAGAATGACCTGGCGAGCAACATGGCGCTTCGATCAGCTTGCGGTTTACATGCCGATGATGATGCCCCTCTTAAACTCGCTTAACTGCACGAAATGTCTGCTCACACTTTTGCTCTGTATTCTTGTTTTATGTAAGTTCCCTTAGAGTCGGAATGTGATTGTTACGTTTAGGAATCATCCATTATTCAATGGTTTGTGTAGGATCCACTTCCTGATTGTAGCGCCTCCGCAGGGTGTGTGGTCCAGTGCACTGGTATCAAACTTGGATCATTTTCATACATGACATCATGCAACTACTTAGAAAAGTAGCTGGGTACCTTCTTGGTGCGCTATTTTTAATATCCCTGTGGATGTTTTGCGATTACATTTGTTTCAAAGAGAATAGCAAAAAGTTTTTGCTTTGAATTTTTTTTCATAGAGCAAAATCTTCCTTCCTTTGCTTTTAGTCTGTTATCTAAGACTTTCAATAATTCTGAAATTAGTATAAGTGTTGATATGCCACCAACCCTCCAATAATTGGAACTGAAGTGATGAGTACTTCTTGTCGATCTACAGTTAAGCGAGAAAGAAAGAAAGGTGAAAGACATATGAGGAGTTACGCCGCTGAATTCGTGTTTCTGATACTGAATAAAATATCTAAAGATCAAACTTGGATGAGTCACTGAGGGAGGTACAGGTGCAGGTAGAGTGACTGTTGCTTAGTTGAAGGTTATAATTAGTAATTTGTCATTGCATTATTTTGATTTGCGAATAACAAATATAGTTTGGATCTCTATTAGCTTATTAGTAAAGACTGAAGCAAATCCTACAGCGTCTGCTTTCCATTACTGAGAAAAACTTGTGGTAATACAAGATGAACCCCAGAACCATTATCTTAAAGTGTTTTGTCTGAAGAACTTCTAGTAAATGTGTATGTTTATATTTATCTTTAGAGCACATTTCTATAGTTTTATTTGATTTTATGCTTGTACGTCTCTCTTTTTTTTGTGTATAGTAAGTTTGCTTTATGAATACATTTCTGAAGTCAGTCCCAAAGTGAATATCTACGAGGGGTGATCCAAAAAAAGTTTACAAGGCAAATGAAAAAGTATTTATTAACAATAGAAACAAGATACGAGTACAAATGGGAATCAAGAGGCACATCTGGCCTTCACTTTTCTACATAGTCGCCAAACCTATTTAGGCATTTGTCAGAACGTTCGACCAACTTGTTTATCCCGTCTTGGTAGTAATCAGGGCCCTGCTCATTGAGCCATTTCTCGGCAGCTGTTTTCGCTGCATCGTCTGAGATGAACCGTGTTCCGGATCAGTTTCGCTTCAACGCCGGAAAAATGAAATAGTCACTTGGAGCCAAATTGGGGCTGTATGGGGGGTGATTCCAGACTTCCCACTTGAACCTTTGCAGCAATTCCTGAATCTGGCAAGCTGTATGGGGCCTGGCATTGTCATGCAGAAGAATGACACCTTTGCTCTGTAATCCAGGCCGTTTGCGTCGGATGGCTTCACGCAATTTCGTTAAGGTGGCACAATAACGATCGGCATTAATGGTATGGCCACGCTCCAAATACTCGATTAGGATATCACCAGTCGTATTCCAGAAAATGGTTGCCATCACTTTACCGGCAGAGGGTGTGACCTTAAACTTCTTCCTCGTCGGTGATCCAGCGTGTTTCCACTCCATCGTGGCTCTTTTGGATGCGGGGGTGAAGTGATGAAGCCATGTTTCATCACCGGTAACGATGCGATTAATGAAGTGTTGGCCGTCTGATTGGTATCGCTGAAGAAATGTGAGGCTGCACATCATTCGAGTGGCCTTATGCTCCGCGGACAACGCACGTGGAACCCAGCGGGCACAAACTTTGGAATATCGCAACTTATCGGTTACGATACGCTGAATGTTATCATAACTCAGGTCCAACTCTGAGGCAATCTCAAGCACGGTTACTCGTCGATTCCTTTGGATGATTTCTTCAACACGTGCCGTGTTTATATCTCTCTTTGAAAAACTTGGACGGCCGCTCGCTTCCATATTGCGGTTTTCCACATGCTCCCTGCCCGTTTGAAAAGAACGACACCATTTCGCTACCTGTTGTCTACTCATTGCTTTGTCCTCGTAAACCTCAACGATTTGTCTGTGAATTTCGAATGCGGCCACATTCTTGGCCCATAAGAATCGAATTACGGCTCGCACCTCTATGCGAGACCACTTTTCTAGACGTCGTGCCATTACTGTCGCTCTTAAGTGTCTGCGTACTGACGCTACTTACTCGTAGAACCGCTGTAGGACAACTAGCGCCATCTGTCAACCACCCTGGGTAGAAATACTCGCTCCACAATTATTACGTTTCAAATGCTTCTGTTGTAAACCTTTTTTTGGATCACCCTACGTATAAACAAGAAGTGAGAAATAGATCCTTAAAGGAAGGTTTTTCTAAAAGAGTTGACTCAACTTTATGTTACATCAAGAATAAAAAAAAACCACGAAGGAAACAACAACAACTAGACTCAAATTGTCCTAATAATGATAGTCGCAATGTGACAATCTTCCTTTATTATTTAACTCTACACACATCTTAAAGTCTAATTAAATAGTCAATGAGTTAAAAACTCCAATTGAAGATACGTGAGAGAAGTTCAACTCACTTTATTATCTATCAAAGAATGTGCAACATCGCTCTCTTTGGAATCCCTCTAACTCAGCTAATCCTAGTTTCTATTCAAATAATAAAGTCTTAATTTACCAAATCACTCCTTCCAACTCAAGCACTTCTCGATTACAGCAGATTCGACTCCCATCATTCTAATCAGGAGTCACTTTCAACAACTTTCAATATTAAACATTAATTACGATGATTCACTCCAATCTGCTCGTTTATTAGCATATTATCTTCTATTGTAGTTATCCTCTATCTCCCTTCTTTTTTGTTCGAATTCTATTTCGTTTACAAATCAATGGCTCTATTTCAATTAAATATATTTCTTACTTTCATCTAATTTATTTAATCACGTTTCATTTGGTTGGCAAGGAACTTTAATTATAATTGCAATTCAAATCACCAAAAAGTATCCGAGGTTAGTGAAAAAATAATTGCGAATAGTTCAACCTTGCAGTAACTGAACCGTAAGTCTCAAAATCCGCAATATTCTAATCGAATTACATGTTCCAATTCTGATTTAATCAAATATGATTGTAGAAATTATATTAAGCTCTGACTTGAGTTTAGCAGAGGAATAAAATTTTATCTCATACACTGCCCCCGTCACTCGACCATGACTCGTAATTAGAAGGTCAATGTTATATCAGATTTAATAAGCTAATAACTAATCCTGATTGTTGAAAAGTATGCCAATATATGGTTGAGAATATAGAATATTCAAGATAAGCCGATGTTAAGCTTCTTACCTATTTTCTAACATTATTTCAGTTTCAAAAATTTCACCGGAATATAAATTCTGCATTAATATCAAAATCCCAGAAAATGATATGTACTTCAGGTCTATATCATAGAGGTATAAATATCTTTATCATATAATTATATGCATAATTTTAGTTCAAATAATGTAATCATTGTGTGTTAATAAGTACTTTTAATTCATAACTTTTTTAGTTCTTTAAAAATCGCTTGAGCTAAAATATTATTTGCATAATTTTGCAATTTCCCATTCTTTACAAATTAATATTTTTAAATGTAATAAAATCGGTTAAAATTAATGTTTAGATAGCATTATAATAGAATGAGCTTATGGGGTTTTATAAATATGTATAATAAATCAGTTTTAATAATGAACCTTATTTCATTAATAAATATTCTAAATGGGAGCTAAATTTATTTTTTTAATACAATATAGAATTACAATGTAAATTTGGAAGATAAATATTAATGAGGTAGCATACATAAGTTTTCTAAATAATATTTTAACTGAATTTGCTGATTAATTATCTAATTTTTGCCTCGAGGAAATAACTCATGCAGCTACAAAATAATGCAATGAAACTTAAAATTATAATATAACGAAATGAAAAAAAAGTCCGATACATTAATCTATTATACTCATCTGATATTTTCTTGTTATTATATAATTCCTTTCTCCATCATATTATCAAAAGGGAGAAATTGGTATTAATATTTAATATTTTAATAATGAACCGCGAAAGAGTTATTGAATAAGAGGATAATTGTGAATTTTTAATAAAAAAATATTTGATACATGTTATGAAATTTTTTAAAAAATACTTACAACTACTTATTATTACATTAGAATAAATTTTCTCTTTCATAAGTTCTTCATAAAATAAACTTCAGATTTATTTTTTATTGAAATTAACGTTGTAATTTTTTTTTTTTTCAATAAATGTAAGTTTAATTTTTCTTTGGCAGCTAGTGAAATAAAATCAAGCCTTAAATTTTCATAGACGAGTATTTAATGATATGTAATATGAATTTTATTCTCAGCATTATCTTGAAACAAAAAAAGTTTCTATTCTCAGTAACAGTAAAAACATGCAAAGAAATTTTTTGGGTAATTAGAAATGCATAAAACTACGATTCCTTGCCAACCAAAATGAAACGTGATAAGGTAAATTAGTTGAAGATAAGGAGTGTAATGAATTGAATTAAGGATAGTGATATACTAACGAAATAGAATTGAATGGAAAGAGAATGGAGCTAAAGATTAATGAGTGTCTGAAAGATATTCGTAAATTGAACAGAAGTTAGCCAGAAGTAACTCCTAGTTTCAGTAATAAGAAATGAATTTATGATAAATAAAAAGTATTTGAATTGGAATGAACGATCTGATATGTTAAAATAGTATTCTTAGAATATAAGCTAGGGTTACGTGAGTTAAGAGTAATTCGAGAGAGAGAACGATCTTGAATATTCGTTGTTGATAGCTAATAAACTGGGATGTCTTTTTCTCAATTGGGGTTTTTGAACTTATTGACTATTTAATTATGCTTTAAGATGACTGTAGAGCTAAGCAGAAAGGAAATCCGTTACTAATAGTAAAATAAATCCAGTACGTAGTTGTCTTCTTTAATTGTTGAAAATGTACTTAACGCTTAATATTTTTCAGTAATTCAACAATACTTTGGATAAATATTAAAACGCATTCTATGAGAAACCTATTCAAAACTATTTTCAGGAAAAATAAGAACTATAATTAATAAATGAAGTCAAAAGTAATCACCAAACAATTTCTTTGTCATAAACAGTTTCAAAAGCCTTAATAAATCGTATAAGAGTGTTTGGAATTGGAAATATTCATATTATTATACCCCAAGGCATTGCCAGTGAAAAATATTAACAATAATCACATCTCCTCGGAAGTTAAAGACATCAATTTAGTTCTACTTAATATCGATGCATAAACTGGCCGACAATCGATTCATCGCCAGCGCTGCAAATCGAATAATGCTTGCATCAACAGAAAAATGAAACCTAATTTTCCTTCCAGAATGGGAAAAATCCTTTGGGAATTCTTAGTACAACATCTCGTCCACATTTTTTTGTAATTATCCGTCACTGCACCCATTGCGGGCGGCCTAATGGTCAATTCTGGTAGATGAAGGACATACTTTAATGGCCCGCACGTTTTGTGCTTAGCTTCCGCTACCTGACAATAAAGTAGAATGCTCTTCATTATGATTCTTTTTTTCTCCTTCAGGAATGATATTAGCCTTTTCCATTACCTCGCCGACAGCACAACATCAAGTGACCTTTCTGACGCAGTTTAGCAGCTCATTTCGAGCCAGTAGAAACAAATCAGTAGGCCGATATTGCGAAGCTTTTTTCTCTTTTCTTTTTTGGGATGGCATTTATTGGGGTGTTCTTTCCACGAATACAAAGGAAGATGGGCCAGTAATGAAATCTTGCTGTGATGGATGCTTGCCATTTAAGGCGTTAATTATTTCGGAGATTCAAAGGTCTTTAAATTGAAAATAGGAAAAAATTTGTTATAAGGTTCAATTCGATCTAATGGTAGAAAATAGGATATAAACTAGAACCACTTTTTCTGAGAGAAAAAAAAACGGCTTAGATTAATATAAATATTAATGATATCGAAATTTTTTAAATATGTACTAATGTGAAGTTTTACTAAAATGGCGTCAGCAAAAATGCATGGGAATAAATAAAGAATTCATAATGTTAGGTTCAAAAGATTGACATCATAATGCATTATAATTATAATAATTATATTTAGCTGTCTAAAGTTATATTTACATTGTTAAGATATATACAATTAATAATTTTATCATCTGCTTTTATTTTAATATCCGAACGGAATATTATTGTCTACTTTACAATGACTTATTGTTTCCTCTTATTTTAATATTTCATTAAATTAATGATTTTTATAGCAGAATCGTCTGTTGGGATTCTTTTTTTTTTTTTTTTTTTTTTGTTATGATTGACAACGATTTTGTACTTTAGAATGTTTTGCTCGTGAAAATAAAATTGCATCAGGAACTTGAATAAAGTATTTTTTTCCTTGATAGCTATTGCATCTGGGGAACCATGATTTGGAAGCACATTTATTTTACGTAAATTAATACTCATTTTGAATACATTAGCACGTGTTAAATTAAAATTAGCGAAGCAGATTTCAATGTTTTTATATATGTTTTTCCTATTTACACTTGTTAATATGTAGGTAATTTTAAATGGGAAATCCTAAAGGGTTAATAAAAAGGGTTAGGGAAATTATAAGGTTTTGGTTGAAAGAGTATAAATAGCAACTTTTTTTTTTTAAATTATCTCAAAACACGATTGAAAATATTTTTCTTTTGCTTTACAATGATGAAAATAACATCTTACCGATTCTGATATCAAAAAGAAAAGTCTAATGGCAATGATCTTTGTGTACATACATAGGGTTTGTTTTCCTCTAAGGCAGTGTTTCTTAACCTTTTTGGTGCAATGGACCCCTTTAAAATTTTTAAATATGTCACGGACCCATATGTGAAAAAAATTTGTTTAAACGTCAATTATTACAAAATATATTCTATTTTATTATTTAAATATTTTTATTTCAATAATATAACTGTAGAGAGATATCTTTATGTTCCTGGATATAAAATAATAATTGTAATTTATTTTCAATGTGAAGGTTGTTGCTGCTTTTCCTTGATTAGGAGATTGAATTGAGGGATGGTTTTCGACAAAGCAACGCGCATTTCATGTTCGACATTCAGTCGATTTCGATGTTTTGTTTTTATTGTTACGAGTGTGGAAAATCCTGATTCGCAAAGATATACCGTAGCAAATGGAATAATGGCTGCCATAGCTCGTTTTACTAGCAATGGGTAGGCTTCTCTTAAAGAAGACCAAAACTCCCCAAGAGTTTTTGAATCGAAATCCATTTTTAACAAGGACTTTGTTTTCAAATCAATTAACTCGTCTTTGGCAAGGTCCATGTCGTCGATACAGTCAATATCACAAAGAAAAGGATTACGAATCCACAACTCATCTTTTTTAGTTATTTCATCCAAATTGAAATATTTTTCAAATGAAACTTGAAGTACTTCCAGGTGCTCACAGATTTCATCCTTCAAGTTATTCAATAACAAACTATCTTGCCGAGATCCATTTTCAAAAATGAATTCGTCCAACATTTGAAAGTTTGCATATATCCCATTTTGAATTCTAATTTTCCAAACCGACATTTTCGATAAAAATGCTTGTAGTTTTTCAGTGGCATCCATAATTGTTGTATCAGGCCCCTGAATTGAAATATTTATATCGTTCATGTGGTTAAAAATATCTGCCAGGTAAGCCAATTTACATATAAAATCTTTGTTATTGAAATATTCGAAGAGCGAGTTATCTTTTTTTTCCAAAAATAGTGATACTTCTTTCTTCAACATAAAAATTCGTTTCAAAACTTGCCCTCGAGACAGCCAGCGCACTTCCGTGTGGTACAGAAGTACCTCATGTTCTGCGTTCATTTCTTGACACAATGTTTTAAAAAGACGATGATTAAGAGCTCTACTTCTAATAAAATTCACGGTTTTAATAACTATTGACAATACATCTATTAAGCTGGTTGGAAGAGTTTTTGTAGCCAACACATGTCTATGTAAAAAACAATGTGTAACAATAACATTAGGAGCTTCTTTTTTTTACCAAATGCGCAAAACCAGATTTATTGCCAAGCATTGCAGGTGCTCCATCGGTACAAAGCGAATGAAGTTTTTGTTTCCAGTCGAAATCGTGTTTAGAAAAGAAAACATTCAAAATCGCTAAAACATCAACTGCCTTTGTAGTTTGCAAAAGAGGCTCACAAAATAAGAATTCTTCTTTGATAGTATCAGCTGACACGTAACGAACAAAAACCAGAAGTTGACTACAATTCGATATGTCTGTAGTTTCATCCAGTTGCATACTAAAGGGAAATGACGATGCTTTCAATTCATTGATGATCTGTTTCAAAATATTACAAGAAATTTCAACAATTCTTGACTGTATCACATCATTGGATAATGGAATAGCCTCAAGTTTTTTTCTCTGTTCCAGTCCACAAACTAATTCAACCATTTCTAGCGCACATGGCATAATTAATGTCTCTCCAATAGTATGCGGTTTCTTACTTTTGGCAATACGATATGCATCTCTGAAAGATGCCTCAACCAAAGGTTTTTGTGGAATACCAAATCCAAGTTTGGTTAATGTTCCAGATTTCGAAAACTGGGCTTTCTTCTTTGTAAAAAATTCTAGATCTTTAGATGCATTTTCAGGATGATTTGAGATGCTCTATCAATTTTGCCGGTTTCATACTGGCGTTTGCCAAAATTTTTCCACACAGAAAGCATTATGGCTTTTCAACATCGTCCGATTCCTTCATGCAACAGAATCCATATTTAACGTAACTTTCATCGTACTTCCTTTTTTTTGGACATTTTGGGCTAAAAAAAATATCAAATAATCAAACGAAATTATTAAGAATTCAAATTGAAATTGTTCACAAATGAATTACTTGACTGAACTCACCTTTACTTGAAAACACCGTTGTCAACACAAAAAAAAAAACTATGATACAAAATAGCACTCGAAAAAAAAGTACTAGTAATTACAATACTTTACGAACAAATATTTCGCTTTAAGAATTTGCAAGAACTTTGTGGAACTGATTCTAACGCACTTTATTCCAAGTGAAATAAAAATCAAAGGCTACTCAGTGTTTCAAATTGTTTTTTTCAAATGTTTTTTTTTCTCGTATTGTGGAGGTCTCTATTGGGAAATGGCAGACACACGGTTTAAAGAAGTTCGTGACAAAAAAATTTTTTTTAAAGAAATTTTAAAAATTAGGAGCAGTCGGCGAACCCCCAAAATATGATCCATGGACCCCCGAGGGGTCCATGAACCACAGGTTAAGAAACATGGCTCTAAGGATTTACTTAGATTTTTTTACTTGTATTTCTAATATTTGCAAAGACATTGTAAATAGAAATGATATAACTAGATGTTAAGTTATAATTTCTTAATTGTGTTACTTTAAAATTTCATAAATTTGCGAATGCTATAAATATTTTCTAAGACGATTGATACTCATGCTTTCTAAAACAACATATAAAACTGTTACGTACTTATTTATAGATGTGTTTTTGAATTATATTAATATTCAAAGGTTTTTACAAAAAAAAGGAACATTTTACAAGACACTTTTAAAATTAAGACTTACTTTCATTATTTGTCTTATCATACATTTTTCTTAAAATTTAATTTGTGCTCATTGTATCATCAAAAAAACGAGTGTAAGCAAACATAAAATGCTAGAATTACAAACCTTTTTTGTAATCAAAGTTGAAAAAACTCTATATAATCCAATCTAATTGAAAATCTTAAAATTTAAAAACGCTCTATTAATTTTCATTTTTATATTTTAATATAAAGATATTTTTAAGATATTAAATTTAAATGTAAGACATGAAATATGAAGCACATCTAAAAATAATTAAAATAAAGAGAAAGGAAGAATATATTAAATATGTTGTTCTCAAGGCATAGTGTTATCTTTCCATTCAAAGAAACTTTTATTTTAATTTAAATACCTATTTTCGGCTCTATTTCCTGATATTAAACAGATTATCCAAATAAGTCCATTCCTTTTTAATTAAAATTTCAAAAAGTTATTTTTTTATCAATATTATAAAATATTTTAGTGACTACAAATTCTGATCTAATTTTAAATAATGACTTAAATCTCTTTTATAATATATTCATATTGACCTACAGTATAATATCACGAGCATTAAATTCTTATTGGTAATAGGCAATTAATAAAAAGGATTATATGCAAATTATACGATTATTTATGTTCTCTAATTTATATTTACCATCAGCTTGGTCAGAACGCAGGAAAATGCATAAATACGCAGAAAATTTGTTATTTAGTTAATTGTAGTCAAAAATACTTTGAAATCCGATTAATTTGTGGTTAGGAAATTAAACTTAGGTGATTGCTGTAAAATATAATAAAATATTGTTTTAAAATTAAAATATCGATTCTGATATTATTCAGTAAGTAACTGTATGAAATTAAGTAAGAATGTGTTTGATTTTAGTTGACATTGAATTAGAGTAGTACTTATTCACTTAGTGAAACCATGATATACAAATACCGTTTTTAATAAGGCTAGTAACACGTCCCTGAAGATTTATTTATCAATATCTTTGACGCGTATTATTTAGACAAACTATAATTCTCATAGATACCCACTATGTCTGCTAAAAATGAAATTTACTTCTAATGTATCTTTTGTAGGTACAATGAAAGATACGACACTGTATATTGTGCTATTTCTTTCTAGTTTGCCACAATCCAATTATCTGTCTGTTGGTAGGAAAAAAAACTAACTTGGAAATATTTTTTTAATGAACATTGAATTAGCCTAAGTGTATTAAAGCTCATTTAAACCTATTGGAGAGGGGAGTTAAGGAATGAAAATGATGATGACACTTAAGTACGCATATTACATTTCTAACTTCCAAAATATTTTATGGGATTATTTTGACTCTCAAATGCATTTGATACATAAATCAATTTGCTCTGTTTTATACGAAAAAGATCTGCTGATTCCGGCTGTTGTTTTGGATAAACTACAAAGTATATAGACTTCGAAGTGTCAAATTCTACGAGATTGAGTAGCAGTACTCTATTTATTGTGATAATCTCTATTTTACTTCTGTGTATGAGGAGCATAAAAATAAAAATTTACTTAGCTAAACACATAAATAAACTAAGAAAAAGTAGTAAAATTAGCAAGTTGCAATTAGAGAGATTAAAGGAACTAACAACTGAATCTAACCAGTATCGACGTATCTCAATTTAATTCAGTCAGTAACAACTAGAAAAAAATAAATAATATAGAGTGTCTGCAACTTATCCTTACGAATTTGTACATTAATAATTTTAAAACGGTAAAAGATAATAACAAGGAGGTATCAACATTCGACAAGATAACTTATAAAATTTTATTTCCTTACTCATGCATGTTAATGAGTGTAACCCTAGCACCACAGAAAAAGTTCAGACGGCATTCAATTGCTCTGAATGTACACTGTGGTAGTCGTAACCCAGTGGTCATGGTTGCGATCTCATGATCAATATTGTTTCCGTCGAGTCATGATTAAGAACTGCTGTGTAGTGAGACTGATGCACTTTAAATCTGTTGTAGACCCATTGGCATGATGTGGAAATTTGGAGAGATATGTTTCGACTCAAAAGCCGTCCTCCTCATTTGACCGAAATTCTTTGTTACTAAGTATATCGTCAGTAGCTTTAGTATTGCTTTTAAGTGCTATGTTAATAAGCAAACAATCAATCATACCGTCCCATATAAACAAAAAGTCTCCGCTGCAGCAACTCCACGGTGACATATTCAAATGAATTCACACACCTAGGCTTCTTCCTTTGGAGTTTTGTAGAAGTTTAGGTGCACCGAACCGAGATTACAGATAAAACGGATATTAGGAAATGAAGCAGTGTCTCAGAATATGGAGCAGTACGCAGAAGAAACAAAATTAAAATAAAGGAAAACATGTCTTTTGTGTCCTTGAAGCAAATAGGAAAGACAGTATACTTATGTTTATCTTGCCAAAACACTGTTTATTTAGAATGCTTGTAAAAGCTATGCAATAAATGTATTAAAGACGACAAGAATTAAATTGAATGCTTCTGAGAAATACCTGAAATATTGATAGTTCAGGTATTGACAAAATGTTTCAGTATTCTACTATATTTAATTTTCTTCCATTGAAATTTTCTGTACAAGATAAATAAATAAAACGCAATGATTAATATATTAGAGATTATTTTTTACAGCATAGGAAATATGAGTATAATAAACGCATACAGGTTGCTTACTTATTTTTTATTGTTAATTATATAAAATTTACTGGAGCATATAATTTTCATCGAAACATCTAAGGCTCTAGCATAATTTTCTGTGAAAGATTTTATTTCACTTTAAAAATATAAAAACACATTGTTTTCCGAAAGTTCATTGTTCAAAGTACAACTAAGTGAAATAACAAGATGATATTTTAATCAAACGATTAAAAAAAATCTTTAATATGGTCTCTGAGACTTCCTGAATAAGCATTTTCGTGGCAAAAGAGTTATCGTTAAAATTAACTTTATCTACGAAACAAAAAGTGAAAACAAATTATTGTTTCTGAGAAGTAAATAAAAGAGAAAATAACATCTCTTTACTTACATGGATAATGAATTATAATTGCAATTAATCGTGATAAACAAAGTGGTTGTGTAAGCGCAGGTGCTGAAAAAAGTAGTAGTTTACTGCGCTCACCTGTTTATAATTATCAATCAAATGTTATTACGTCGTTAATTACAAAATATGAAATCAGCAGGTGAGACAAATTCACGATTTTTCGAGAAAAAAATATAGTTTTTTAAAGATGTGTTTTATTTCTTAATTTTTTTTACGTAAGAGATTATTTGCTTTTAAATACTTCGTTTTTAAATCATTGCAAACAGCTTGACTTTGCTTCTTGACTTGACTTTCTCTTCTAGCTGAGTAAAAACTTAATGTCTGTATGTTTTCAGAGGTGGAATTTTTATATCATTATTCCAAACGGAGACGAATCATAATCGGCCCAAATAAAATCAGCAATTCTTAAAAAAAAAAAAAAAAAAAAACAGCACACACACATAATGTTTTAAAAATTATATTTTTATTCATAATTTTACTTCAATGTACAGACGAAACTCTTTAGTTGAATATAAGCATTTATTTTTGGTAATCGTGCAATATAACTGAAAATTGTCAAACAAGAATTTTTCTAAACTGAAATAAGTTTTAATAGACTTTCTTAAAGATTTTTAATGAAAAAAAAATGAGATTATTTTACTTTTCCTCTTAGATTTACAATCTAATGTGATTAGCAAGGAAGATACAACAGGATATCCTAACAACCATACTAGATTTTCAGATCATTCTTGTGTCTCGGAATACCTTAATAGACTTTCATAAAAATCGTTAATGAAAGAAAAACTTATTTTTTGGAACATTTTTCTCGTATTTTGAATATCAGATTTTTATGTATCAAAAAAGATTAAATAATAGAAATATTGATTAAGGAAATATGAAATTTAGCTTTAAATTTTTGAAGAAATTAAGTTGTATAGTTTAAATTACGCTTTTATTACAAAGGTGAACCTATGCACTTGAATCCAAATTCACTTACGTAGTAAACCACATAATCATCGTCCTCTTGTTCAGCTTGTAGAATATGGACTGAAATTCCCTCCACACTGCGGCAGAAGCAGGACAATAAAACAATAAATAACGGATAAGAAGATATGAATCCAGCATCAAACTTAGCGAATATTTTTTGCATAATTTTTGAAAATTATACACTCAATTTGTATGTTTATTAAAGAAACATAATCAACTACGTGATATCCGTTTACGATAGGTCACCTGCATTTGATGTTTACGAGACTAAAGCTTTACATTATTGTAATATTTATATTTTGACTACTTCATAAAAAGTCTAATGTTATTTTTTTTCAATAATAAATTTCAAGTGAAGAGTCTAATTTTATTCTAAAATAGAATATTTTGTTAGTTAGGTTCAACTAAATGAATATATTAATGATTTTTCTGCAGCTTTTTCTATATCGTTAAAATGTTTAATTACATGGTTTCGAACATTTCTATAAGCATTATAGAATTTATTTAAGGTTTGAGCATGGAAATTCGCAACTGGCGTAATGTAGAATTTAAGAAAGAGAGGTACTACATCAGGTTCTTGAATGTGTCGTATTAACTATTGACAAGGATTATGAATTCCGTCACCACTTGCACATATTTAACCTAAGAATTGAAATTAATTAAAACAAACCAACAAATTGCTTTCGGAAAAAGATAATGATTTTAGATGTTAAAAAGTAGTCACATTTCATAAATATAAAATAACTGCACCCTGAAAAGGCTTACGACTAATATTCTACATTGGGAGGAGCTTAATTTTCTACATCAGAGCATCACATTTGAGTTCGGTATAATTTATTAACTATTTTTGTTAATTGTTAATTATTAATTATTAAAAAATTATATATTTGAGTATGCAGGGAATATGCATATTATTTAAAATTGATTTTTAAGTTAGGGGTACAGATAAAGATACATTTTAAAGTTAATTATCTTTAAGTTTCGATACGATGCTATGAAATTCAATAATTTCAACGAAAAAATTAACATTGTTTTGAAAAGATGATCATATAATCTATTGCACAAAAAATTTGACACCTTTAAAATTCCTTCAGTGCTATTGTTCATTATCTTCATGCATATAAATAAACACTATAAATATGAATTAGTTTACCTGTGCTTTTCTTGTGATTTATATGTCCCAAAAGCGACTTAAGTTCTTTTATATGTACGAAAATTTAATCAGGCAATTACTCGTGTAATTATAATGGCTTAAACGTTAATGTAACTTATTTTAAAAACTATTAATAATTTAAATAAATGCCTTTGTTTGTGAAGGAAAAAAATATACATATCGAAGTATTCTGTCTTCAATCATTTCTTTTATATGAGTCTAAAATAAAGACATTAAGTTTTGTTTGTATTTTTCTCTTTTTCTGTACTATTTAAGAATTTATTCTTATCTGGTTCAAGTTATTTTTGTAAGTTATATATAAGAATATTTTCTTTTCCATTTAAGTATTTTTTTCAAGCGTATTGGTAAGATTCTAAAAATCAGAAAAAACTTTAAAAAAAAAATGTGAAGTAGGGGAAATATCGCATTTTACATTTTGCAAGAATGAATATTACTTATATTTTGATTTCACTTTAAAAATTTAAAAATAACATCGAAAAATTAATTCATAAAATTATAGGGAAATAAAAACGAATTTATATGCTTGTTTCGAAAGATTTTTGTATGTAATATTGTAAGCTTACTAATGTGATTAAAATTATTTCATCCCCACATATTGCAAAAATACTTACATTCTGCTTGAAAAAATAATAAAAAAGACTAAGATATATATTCACTTTTCTTATTTTATTATCTTTGAATTTTGGCACTTGGTATAAAAAGTAATAAACAATAATCAAAAATGATAGTTTTTACATAGCTATAAAAATGATGCATATATAAGGAGCATTTTTAGCTACCAAAATGAGATATCGATTTCATGCATAACTGCAAGTAAATAAAACTAGATATATATGAAAGATATTTTACATTAAGCATTGTTTGAAAAAAAGTAACAAATAGCGAAGGAAAGAATATACAGTTTCAATTTACTCACAAATGGCTCCTCGAGTCTTTTATAATAAATAAAAATTAAAAGCTTTTAGCAATATAATGAAATTATTATATTTTCACAATCCCTTGACGAAAATTTGAAAGCCTGATAAAAGCCTTATCAGAATAAGTTTATTTGAACATTAGTTATATTTTTGCACCTTTTTTAAATAGACACATCATTTTGTTTTTCGTTAGAAGATCTCGCGAAGAGAACTTCACTATAAAATGTCATAAATATAAAATGAGATAGCAATAGTATCTTTTCATTGCTTTTCTCTTTATTATTATGGAAGTTACTTACTTATATACTGTGTTATTAGAAGAAAATACACTATTTAAAATATTAAGATTTTTAACTGTAATTATAAGAATAAAAAAATTCAATAAATAATCAAGTATGAATGTAACTTTCAAATTTAGATACACTAAGTTCTTATGTTTTTTTTTTTACTCTTTAAATCATTTTAATGTAAAATTACATTTACATTGCAATTTTTGTTTTTATTTAATATGTTTTTAATCTCTGGTTATTTTCTTTTTCGCTTTTGAATCATTTTAATGTGAAATTATATTTATTTTACACTTTTTTTTTTTCATTTTCATTAAAACCCTTTTTATTCTTCTTCTTAAAATAGCCTCAGGTAGTTCAATGTATTTTAGAGGATACATTTTGAATACTAAGAGCAATCTAAATTTTAATTTTAGGACTTTACTTTTCGTTTTCACATTTTCTTTGTCTTTGTATATGATTAAGTCAAATTTGAATTTTACTCTTTCGAACTTTGTAAGTTTACACTTGTTTCTACTTCTAAGGTAATTTTCGGAATACTAATTATTATTAAATGATTTATTATTAATGCACATCCAAATTCTATTGTATGTTACGATTCATAACAGACAATTGAATATGCAAAACTGAAAAGAGTGATTTCTTGGATGAAAATTCAATATTTCTTATAAACTAACATACTTTATATTGAGCAATAAAATTGTAAACTCTAGAAATCAATACAACTGATATATAAAATGATTTATTTAAACCTTATAACACTTTTATTATATATATTTCTTATAAAAAATTACATATATAAAATAAATGTAAACTCTACTTTATTAAATTTTATGCGACGAATCTTCATGGAAAAAATATAAAATATAAGTTTCACATACGAAAAAATAAGTAATATTTTTCTAAGAATGGTTTACAATAGAACTTATGTTTCAATACGAAAATACTGGATTTTAAATTTCTCAGAATATATAAAACGACTTTTCTCAATTGCCTGACTGATTGTTTAAATTCCATCGCACTTAGAAGCAACATGAAGGATATTGGCGATGCATCCATTAATTTTGAATCTCGATCAAGTGACGAGGACGACTTCTTACCAGGCAACTCCCTTTTTAAGCTTCCACATCACACCAACGGAATGGTAGGCCTCAACAGATTTTACGTGCAACGGCTCATTACACGACGGATCTTAAGTGGCATTGCGAATCGAACCCACAACTCGACGGAAACAACGTCAGTCGCGGGTTTGTGACACTCCACTAGACTAAGGCGGCCGTGCGATGCTTTTGAAGCCTGAACACAGCTATTAAAAGCTGCTTTAGACATCTGAAACAACCAGATGTACTTTTGCTCAATACATATCAGGACTTTAAATTGATGAAGATTCAGTCAGTAACGATATATTGTATACAGTACTTCTGGGATTAACAATAATAGTGTATACAGTATTTTTATTAGAATCCTTACACATCATTAAAACGAATTTGTTTTTAAAGAAATTTATAATATGCATGTGTGCTTTCTGAGAAATGTAAGTAAAATTTTTTTGATCCAAGCGAATTATTATAACTTTTTTTTGTCTTGTAGAGTTAGTCGATTTCTTATTACGTACTTTAAGGAACATGTCTATGTCGTGGAATGAAGTTGAAAAATATTTCCAAAAATTAGATAAATAATATTTCTACAAAGTTTATTTTTTGGTAATATTTTAGTTCTGAATATAATTTCAAAAGACTATGTGAACTCTTTCAGTTGTAGAAATTTGTAATCTAATTATTCCTGAGTTATTATTAAATTAGTAGAATGTTATCTGTGCATAATTTGTTACTTGCAGCTCTCCAACTCTAATTAAAAGACGTTTTAATTAAATCTTCAAATCCTTATCAAACTTAGAAAAGCTCTTTCTCTGTCCAAAAAACAAAGCAAGCATTGCCGTGGCAACAAAAAAAGTAGCCAAAAACTCGTTACTCCAGTCTGCAACTAACTTCCCCTTTTCATATAAAGATCACATCACGATTAAACTGGCGAAACTTACGATGCGAAAGTTGAAAATCACCTTTAAAAAACAACCAAAAAACCTACCCCCATTTCCCCTCTAACCCTTCCTTGTCTTTCAAGTGTCCAGTCTTTAGGAAAATCTAATTACTTGGCAAATTAGCGCAGACACTGCTCAAGCTTGCTGCGGTGGACCACGATTGAAATCGTGATTAATCTACGTCCTTTTATCACGTAAACTACTGGTAGCGGGTCACGATTTTTACAGAGTCAAAGGTAGGTGGGTTTTAACAGCGGTTTTATGGATATCGTGAATCCGGGGTCGGTATCGTGAGGAGTGGTCTCAGCCTAGTTTTTATTTTACGATGAATGTATTGTTGTGTATGCACTCGAGGTGAGAATTCTCGTTTACCTTGTTAGGGAAAAATAATTTGATAGTCTAAGTATGTGTTGCATATATAATTAAAGCAATTGTAGTTACTTCCATTGTGGTATAACAAGGTTGGTCGTGCTTCTAAGTGAATAAAAAATGCAGTAAAGAGGTAAAAAGAGTAAAAAAATGTAGGTGTTAGATGTTTAATTAAATATGATACAATTAGATATTTTGTTATTTTGTATTACTAGTTCGTGACTTTAAATACATAAAATTAAGTAAATTGGACTAAAAAGGCGGTCAAAGAATAAGGTAAAATTATAATATATATATATATATATATATATATATATATACACTCATATATATATAAATATATATATATATATATATATATAGGTTTATTTCTCCTATTTGCTTTTTTTCACGTTTAGTTTTGTACTTTTCCATATTTTGTGATTTATGGTTTTGATTTTTTTTCTCTTGCTTTCATTCAGTTACATTCTCTATCTTATTAGTGTTTGATAATATAAGTTTCTATTTTTAATTTTTTTTTTTGCTTTCTTAAATATATATATATATATATATATATATATATATATATATAATTAAAAAATATATAACTCATTATAAATTTATATAATATCTGTTTTAATTAAACGAGTAGTTTTCCATTACATTAAAATTTTTTGTCATTGTATCATTTTCTAACAATATATTGGAAATTTCGGAGCAAGAAGTATCCTTCATGTTGAATTTTACGGTAAGTGCTGTACTTAGAGTATCAACATTAAATTTTGATTTCTCACTTGTCCAAAAATCATTGAATTTCTTTCTTATAACTGATGCATTAGTTCAAGGCAGCACAACGTAAATTCAACAAGAATAAATAAATTTTCAATAGGAATGTGTTTATTCCAACATATTGATTTCCCCAAAGAATCAGAATTAAATGTCCATTCTATATTACTGAATGTATATTTAATTTATCAGTATTTAAATGTACATTCTATATTACTGAATGTATATTTAATTCATCAGCATTTAAATGTACATTCTATATTACTGAATGTATATTTAATTTATCAGAATTTAAATATACATTCAGTCTTCTAATTTCTTTAAACGGATGATTATCATCGATTTTAATATCAGCATTTATTTCGATAAAAACTCAACATAATTTTCAATATCTGTCCAATTTACTTGCGATGAAGTCAAGAAACATCGTTGAAAACTTTTATTGCCAGTGATATTTGTTTCAGACCATTCTTTGAGTAATGGAAAGTTGTTTGGTAAAAATTCTGACTTTTTTGGTACACTTTTCCGTTATGCGGGTTTAATTCCTCAAGTTTGACAATTTTCTTTTTATTATTAAAGGAATAAATTTGTCTTCAAATCGTGATTCATATCTATGGAAAAAATCGTTCAAAATAAGAATAACTTCTGCAGCAAAAATATATTAACCTTCACTTTTTTTTAATCGTTTTGGGGAAAACAGGTGCCAGATTATGTACAATATGCACTAATACCTCTGATAACTAATAGCAGAAAAAAGATTCCAGAATTTTCGGACATTTGTCTAAACTTAAAAATTATGAACGGAAAGATTCAAATAATTGTAAAACACGCTCTATAGTAGGTGTTAGAGCGAGCCATCTAACTTTTAAATATCCTAAAAGTTTTTTGTATTCAACATTTGCGTAACAGTTTAGGGCGGCATCTCTGAATAGAGAGATTAACAGATTAGTTTTAAAGCATCCAAAATGAGGACAGGAAGAAGGACACTTTTCGAGGAATGGTAGAACCTACAAATGAAGAACTGTCCTCAGTAAAAGAGGACGATTGGTCACCTTAATATTACGCAATAAGTTTAGATTTTTTTTCCTTGCATACTCTAAGAAATAACGAATTCGTATTCATAAAATCTGAGGTCTCGGTCTTATGAGTGGTAGTCGAGTGGTCATGGTCGCGACTTGCAGCCGGTGTTCTTTTCGTCGAGTTGGGGGGGATCATATATAACATATGATACCGGCAAAGTATGAAACGCCGGCATTCTATAGAATATAGGTATTGTATAGGCATTCTATAGAATATAGGCATTGTATAGGCATTCTATATAATATAGGCATTGTATAGGCACTGTATATAATGCCGGTCGTTTTTAGGCAAGGTATGAAATATGAGAAGTATTACTTACTTTCCCTAGGCATTCGATAGAAGGACAAATGCTATTTAGGCAAAGCATGAAAAATGGAATCCTGATGAGGTTATTATGTAAATGATATGCATTTCTCAAAAATAAAATGTTATTCTGAAAAAATAATGATAATGCCATTAAAAAGATTTATTCAAAATGCGTAAAAAAATGAAAGTTATACAAAACATAATTTATGCCTTTCTTATTAAGAGAAATAAAATTTTTATATAAGAAATAAGAAATTAACGTACTTGTTGCAACATGGCAGGCTTGAATGACATTTTGAGTTACATTTCATTACATTTTTCAAGAAAAAACATTTCTTATTTTGGCACTTTGTTTAACACATACATTTGACAAATCCTTGGTCACTGCCACTGGACTGAGCAATTGCAACTGACCGGAGAGAAATTTCGTGGTCAGGAATATCTTCAATTCTAAGCAAGTTCTTAAGGCATAAAGTAAATTGTGATCTCGCATATACTTGTTTTAAAATTCCTTCAGAAGTTCCAAGTTGATAAAAATCATCCTCTGTCACACTCATTATAGCTGCCAATGTATTGTAAGAATCACTTCGCCCCTTGTCGACGTCAGGAATAGGAACGCGCACAGTAGCTCCCAAAAAAGCAGTGAGAATTTTTTTTTTTCCGAATTCATTCTCATTTTTTGGCTTGTATTTCGAGATTGATTCTAGAGTTTATTTTACTTTCGATAGGATTTTCAGTTTTGAAACAAATATTTCACAAAATAACCATTTCATCACCTTTACTAGCATGGCCACAGAAGGTATGGATTTTTTGAAGACACATTTTATATGCAAGTGCATCACTCGTTTCCTTTAAACACACACAACAGGTATCAGAAACGTAAATCTCTTCAGGTATGCATGTTTTCATCATGTTGGTTTAGTCCATTATCGACTATAACCTTATACATGTTTTTTGAAACAGGCTCTTTTTCTTGCATAATCTGATGAGTTTCACCTTTTCCCATTGTTTGGACTCTTTCTATTACTTTTTCTAGCTGCTCCTCTGTATTTATGTCTTTTAAAACATCTTCGGGTTGAAAAGACGTTGTAAACCGTAATTTAGGTTTGCAGCCAATAAGAGCTTCGTATGGTGTTCTTTTGATCCCAGAATGATAAGCTCTATTTTTCATAAATTGTACGAAACGCAGTCCTTCACTTCAGCGGTCAGATTTATTATCTTGCATCCAAGTACAAAGCATATTTCCGATATCTTGCTTAGCTCTTTCGCCACTACCTTCTCTTTGTGAATGACGAGGCTTCCCATGGACGATCTTCAGTTCTGGCCAAAACTCCCTCAAGCTGGTCACCATATTATTGGTAGCAGATGCTCTCAGCTGTTCGTTTCATTCGTAGCGACAGTCATGTCGAAAAGAAAGTATTTATCTGATTCTGAGATTTGTCAATTAAGGAATGAATCTGACAGTGATGCTAGAGAAAATAACGAAATTCTGTACATAGCCATTAAAAGGAAAAAAAAGGACGAAGATGTGCCCTTCGTTCAAAATATTGAGTGAAGCGTCAAAAGTTAACAAAATATGTGTGTAAGACATGTGACGTTGGACTATGATTTGAATAATTTTTTTTTATTAAAATGCCATACAGCAAAATAAGATTCATTATTTATATCTTAATACATCATTACACCATGAAATGTATGTAACAAATGTAATTATATTTTGTATTTTCTTAAAAGATATGGTTTTTATGTAATAATTTTATGTAAAAAACGAACAGTTTTTGATTAAATCTTTTTTTTTCTGTCGTATATATTAAGTTTAATGCATTTTAAATAATGTGTGTAAATACCAAAATATTTTAATAGATAGCAGATTTTAGAGGAATTTTTTTCGCGAATTAGGTTTAATATCTAAAATCGTCTGGGCACAGCGTAACACTCCGCGATAAGATGCCGCAGGCCCAGAGAAGCACTTCTTTTTTTCTCCCTCAAGTGGTGAAAGGGTTAAAAGCGTAATAAAGCAAAAAAAAAAAAAAATTAATATAAAACTTCTTTTTTCTCAAAATCGTAGATGCTATTAAATCAAATGATTGCTTTCTTGTATAGTTCTTTTAAATTTTTTTTTATTTATTTTAATAATTTCTTGATGAGAGATATCACAGACGGAGTTGGTGCCAAATGATTCCATATTAGGAATGGGTAATGGAGTATTAGGACTGAGAAATGAAAGTAGGGTGAATCACACAACAGTATTGTCCAGTGATCGTTTTTACTTTTTCTTGGAAGTTCATGAGTATGATATCCAAAGGTAAAAAATCGTCGACATTACTTTTCTTCCTACTGACCATCTTGACAGGAGATCGATGATGAGATAATCTGATGAGATCATCTTCGCTTTCTTAGGAACAGGTACACCAGAAGTGCCCCTTTGTTTTGATTGTTCCTTGGGTTTCAGTGGATAATGATGAATACAAATCACATTTATGGTGACACGACGAAAAGGCACCAAACAAAGTTTGATTTGACGGCCCTTTGCTGCAATATCCAAACTTATGAATCACTGTTACATTTGATTTAGGACCATTTAATAGATGCTAGTACACAATAGTAACACCGACATGCCTTAGAAACGCTTTTTGAATCAAGAATGGTACTTTTTACCCGTTCAGAACCGTAATCACGTATACGTGATAGTGCTAATCTCCCTTCACGATCCACGGTATCGTATATGTGACGGGTGTTTCCGTGTCACCGGGCCCATGATCACACTGCTGTGATTTCAAATTGGAACGTTTTATTTGAATTTTTAAAGGCCATGAGATGGCGATTGAAGTTCGTTATCAAATATCGTTCCACAGTGTGTTGACATTTAATTCCCGCTTTTGTTTCTGATTTTTTTTTTGTTTTGTTTTTGCTGTTGAATCAGGGGAATTTGAAAATTTTAGCAACTGCGCTTGTTTGCTTCTTTTGTTCAGAATGAGAATTTAAAGGATTGTGATTTACTGGGCGCTGGGTTTTCTTTGTATTTTAACGGAGTGGATGGAAATGAAATGTTTGTTGGTTAGGATTGGGAGTAGACTTATCGTTCGTAAGATGGTATTGTGCATGTTTATGCATCAGTTTTATGTTTGCTATCATGGCGAGAAGATTGAAATATCTGAGTGAAATAATTAAAGAAGTCAATATGTTGTGTGTAAAAAATCTTCCATGAAAGAAAAAAACGCATGCTGACATATTATAAATGCAAAAGTTGAAACGTAGGGTTTTGTCCTAAACATTGTTATGAAATGTATCATAAGCATCAAAGGTTTTAAGAATTATTTAGTAGTTTTATTTCATTTATTATATATATATATATATATATATATATATATATATATTATTCAGTTCTCTAATATTTTATCTATATTTTAATTTCTCGTAAGTTAAAAAATGTTGGTCATTTATATTGTTGCTATTTTCGAAGCTATATTACTTTTTTTTCATCAAAATGAACATAATTTCTTTAAAATTCGCAATTATTTTTTTAAATATCACAAAAATTTTACTACCGTATATTTAGCTGCTATCAATGATAATAATCTGCAAGTTTCATCGTATTTAATCGCAGGGATAATTTTATATGAATTTTTATATGAAATTAAGCTTAACGAGGAAAATAGCCCTGTCCCATGTGTGCGTACATTTTCAGGGCGCGCAGGCCCGGAGAAGCGGTTCTTTCTCCTTTTGCCGGTCTTGAACGGGTTACAAAGGTAAACACTTATAAATGTAAGCTATATTATGATTTATATGTAAAATTTTAAAAGAAGTTTTATAATTTTTGTTGCTTGTCACTATCAGAAAGACCCAAAAAATTATCTGAAAAACAATAGGAAATTTCAATTATTTCGGTACATTGTTTGACTTCATATTTATTATAATATCAAGAAAAATTTGTTTTGAGCTACTTACAACTTTGGATTATAGATAGAAAAATTAATTTGAGGATGCGATTTGTTTTGATAAGTATTATTCACCCCTCCTCACACACATTTATAAAGTATAATTTTAATGAATAATATAATATTATGTAAATATGTTGGTAATAATATTTCTTAAGAATCTAGTATTATCTAAAGGACATGATAACAGGAATTTTCCCATCTAATAGCTTGAGGAAGGATTTTGGAATGTAATTTACTGCAAAGCTATTGGTTAATGCCATACAATGAGGTAGTAGTCATTCATACTTTATACAGAACGGGACGACATCATGAAACGCATTGTACCTGTACATACAATTTTTATGTGAAACTAGATAAATCATATTTGAAGTTCAATATACCATTTTCACATTACTATAGTTTGTGTGTGGGAATCTGTGTGTAGGTTTGAATGCATAAAAGTTTTACAATAGTTCTCCTAACTTATGAAAGATGATACCCAGGCAGGATATGGTCACAACTTGACTGAACGGGACCTATACGAATTGAGTAGATAAAGTGCATACTCGATAATGATAAGTTTTTGTTATGATATGTATACATAGCGACGGCTACAGGGAATGGACACAGGGGCTCATCCCCCCTTTGTATCAAAAAGGCCGAATAACATACTTGAACTGGAATCAAATTTTAAAAATATTTGTTCTATATTTTTACATTTTTACTTGAAAGTTGTTAGATACGTAAAAACATTAGAGTGAGCTATTTAGCATATTATAAGTTTTTAGATTTCAATTTGATTCTTGAATTAATATTTAATTTATCCTTAGATTAAGGAAGCCCAAACTTAATAAACAAAATAAACACTGTTAAGTTTTCTGAACTTTTTATAGCAAAAAAAACTGTGCCCTCTTGTTGATTTTTGCCGTAACTGTATATTGTTTCACACACGCGCATATATATGTATATATAGATATATGGAAATTTTTTTTGATATATATATGGAAAAAAATTATATATATATATATATATATATATATATATATATATATATATATATATAAATAGATATATGGAAAAAAATTAGTATATATATATAAATATGGAAATTTTTTTTTGATATATGTAAGGCCGAATAACATACTTGAAATAGAAAACAAAAGCTCACAACTATATATATATATATATATATACTGTAATTAAATCTCAGCATAACAAATAAAAACTCCTCTAAATTTCATTTATATATATAGACATAGAAAGAATATTCGAGTTTCTCAACAATTTTCATTAAAACGTCGAGGAAACTAAACTTTTTATTGATTGCACAGACGCATTTTAATTTTTAATTTAAATTCACTAACAAAAGCTCACTACTAATCTGAAGTAAATAAAAATCCAAAAACTTAGAAGCTTTTGAGGTCTATTAAAATATGAAAAGGAGTGTATCTTCTTAAAAACTTAGGAAACTCGGAATTATAGAAGAATACTTTTTGTCGTTCTTTATTGAATATGTGTTTATATATATATATATATATATATATATATATATATATATATATACTGTAATTAAATCTTAGTATAACAAATAAAAAATCCTGTAAGCTTCATTTATATATAGATATAGAAAGAATATTCGAGGTTCTCAACAATTTTCATTTATACTTCAAGGAAACTAAATTGATTTTTATAGATTGTACAGACGCGTTTTAATTTTTAATTTAAATTCATGAACAAAAACTCACTACTAATCTGAAGTAAATATTATGATAAAAATTGCTTTCCACCAATTTCTCAAAAACGTTATTTTCTATTTTATTCTATCAAAAAGTCCTTTGTATTCTGTGCAATAAAGAAACGCTACAGTTTGTGCTTGAATGCAAATTCATTGAATGTATTGTAAACCTTTCATGTCACCATGAAGAGATAAAAACTCTTAAAAACATTTTTGTCTTGTGAATAAATGACTTCTGACAGATAAAACGATGCATGAAGTCATGAAGCTATTGTTCTGAACAAATACTAAAAATGGAAACAGCTTACTTAGTTCTTTTTATTATTTATCTTTTATTTCTTGTTGCTTACGAAACACATTAATATATTCAAGCTAGATTGCTGTTTTCAGCTTTGTATAGATTAAATGATGTTGTTAGTTATGATTTCAAAGCTTCTATTACGAACATTTTCGGGGGATATTTGCATCTTTAAATACTATAGCACAGTAAAGAAGCAGATTTAATCAAATTTTTCATGCATTCCTTAAGCCTTTTCTCATCGGTAATGTTTTGGGTTGCAAAGAAAATTAAAAATGTGGCGAATTAAAATTTCTATTTGTTGAATTTGAGAAATTGTTAACATTATTGTATTAATATTTAGAAAATTATTTAAATAACAAGTTATATTATATTTAAAATGAAACAGAATAATTCAAATTTGTTGTGTTAAGATGTATCCTTTGCACAAGTTCTTCTACTTGTGCAAAGGATACATCTAATTTAAAACACGAGTCCTTTTATCGAATTCAAAGTACTTTAGACACTGCATACAAACCCAATTTATATGTAAATAAATATTATGAAATTATAATAATAAATGTTACATTTTACAAAATTAAATTGTTTGAAATATTTAAATCATTTGAAATTGCTTAATGTAATTCAGGCGTCTTAGACAAGAAAAAAGGAGCTTATGTTACTTTAAATAATACTCATTTCTTAAAATTAAAAGAAATAGAAAGCATATTTTAACATTCAAATATTTGTGTGTTTATGTAAAGCGAAATTTATTTATAAATATAAGTAATTATAAATGAATTACTTATATTTATAAATAAAGAGATTGTATAAGTAGAGTCATAACCAATAGCTGTATTTATATTTGTAAGTAGAGTATACTTAACTATAAGTAAACATAGAAACACACACTTTGCTTAAACCCCTTGCAGTTGTATTTTTACAAATTTGCAATTTATACCAAACACAACACATAATTATAAATTTAAATTTTTAATTTAATAAATTAAGCTTTTTTAAATATTTTATGGTTTAAATTTTCCACAATTATTTATACATTATTTATTGTGCATTAATTAAAATGTATGATTGTCTATTTCCAATTTTTTTTTCTCATTCTGAAAGAACTAATCTCATTTAATAATAGGCAAAATATCAGTAGAGTGGATAAAGTCAATTTTGGGGAAAGTATACTAAAATCCCAAAAATAAAATACATTTCGAGAACAGCGCAAATGTAGATATTTTTCTCTATGGCATGGCACGTGTATTTGCAATTTTACAATTAAGATTTCGAATATTCTGTTCATCAAACTCCCTTTCAAATAATACATCTACTAAATCAGGAAAGTCGTCTAGTTTATAACAGTAAAGTTAAAGAAATTCAAAAGTTGAAGTATTTTGATATTTCAGTTATCTTAAGTGACTTCTGGTACATTTTCTCTCCCTTCAGGAAGCATTTTATTTTAAAAGCAGAACTGTCGAAGTGAACTTACTATTATAGCACATTATTAAATATTCCTTTTAATTTGTTTTAAATCAATATATTTAGTTTAATAAGGAAATATTAAACAAGGAAATATTGTGAAAAATAAATTCAGCTGTTACTTTTATCATATAATCGTAGTGATATTATTTAATACACAAGATAGAAAAACATTATCAGCATATATTAGTTCGTCTATGACGAAGAAAATAATCCTTTTAATAGTATGACGGTCAACAATGAGTTCACATGTTTTTAATTTTCAATGATTCGGAAAACCCTAAGCATTTCTTCTACTGAAATTCTATCTTGCTATATTAACCATTCATCTTGATAGTAGGGGAATTAAATTTTTTGCTGTTTCGAGAAAATTAAAGGTTAGTTTATTAGTCAATTCACAAATATGAATAAATTATGTCAAGGCTGATAATAATTTGTCTAAGTTATCAATATGTAATTTGATTACATAAATTGCTTTTATATGAATTTAACTAAAATTATATATATATATATATATATATATATATATGTACGAACTGTAAAGGAATTTACTCAGCTTTCCAAATAAACGTTTCATGTAAGGAAATACATTTTTATATATGAACACAGACAATTTTCTTAGTCAAGAGTGCTTTTTCATGATTTGAAATCACATCTTGTGTTAAACATAAGAAATTCATTTTTTAAAATCATAAATATGCTTAGAAAATGATAGTAAAGATGGTCGATTAAAGAAGTTCTTCTGTAGTACAATCTAGATCAAAGCATTAAAAGAGAAAATTAAAACAAATTTCAGTGAACTATTTTTAAATTTCCAGGCATAAAATATTTCTTTAAATGTGTCCTTTAAATGCAGGATGTTTCGAAACTCATGGGCAAAAATTTAAAGGGTGACAAAAAGAAAAATAGCCAAACAAGCCATTTTCATCATTCAAATGCATAGGCGGTGAGCAAGCGGCGAACCTCTAGATGGTGTTGAAACTAGAGAATAGAGAGTTCTGCGCGCCGTACAAAAGGCTCCATAAGGGATTTGTAACTGCTCTCCTCGAGTAGTGATCAAGATATGTTTGAAATCGAGTAGTGAATCTTATTCTCTGCTCAAATGTGTTGAGACTTCTTAGTAATAAATTAATTTACTGATGTCAAGAATTTGATTTATTTTCAACCGGTGATTTGAAAAGCCTCCGGTCTGACAGGGGAGCAAAATTTCCATTATTATAAATTGCGAATTTGTAGCATTAGCTTATACATTTTTTACACAGACTGCGCTGTAATGGAAATCATAAAGCGTAAGTTTTCTTACACATCGTCATTTCTGCCATGGATTTCACGGTAGAAGTGACGATGTGTAAAAAAACTCATGTCTTATGCTATCCATTACAACGCCGTCTAGAAGTGCACCGCTTGCTTTCCACTTATACATTGTTTGGTGAAAATTGCTTGTTTAGATGGGTTTTTTTTTTTTATCAACTCCTTAAATTTTTGCCCATGAGTTTCGAAACATCCTGTATTTAAAGGAATAAGTTTATATTTGAAATAAGCACACAAGAAAAGATTTTTAGAATTTTTATACAAGGACTTGTAAAATAAATAATAGTAATAAAAGCAAGTTATTATAAAAACTGATCAATAACTACTTAATCTTGTTTCTGTGAAGAAGAGACGTTACAGTCGAAACGTTATATTAATGCTGTTATCGCTATTATTAATAACTGTCTGTATACTGACTGTCCCATACAGAAGTGGCGTCCTCTAGCGACCAGGCGAAACAAGGAGAGTTGTGTAACATTCAGTTCCTTTACTTTATTCCTTTGTTTGAAGTTATAGGTGCAATTCCTGTCGTAATGTAACAGATCTTAAGTGATAAAATATTGTTACTCGAACAGATACTTTTATTAAACCCAAAACATCCTTACGCTATAACTGCATTAAAACGGAAGTCCAACTGTCTCCACAATGTTTTAAACTAATCTATCTGAGACTTGACAAAAATTCCCTTTTCCAAATTTTGTTTAAGTATGTATCCTATGAACAAAGCGCAATTAATTTACGAATTTCGTTATATTTACCATTATTCATTATATTTAATTTCCATTTTTGTTTGTCTAAAATAATTTTGTCACAGACAAAAATAAATTAGCATTCAATCTCTACTAATTAAGTCAGAAATACTCATAATGTTT
Source organism: Nephila pilipes (assembly GCA_019974015.1). Lineage (NCBI taxonomy): Eukaryota > Metazoa > Arthropoda > Arachnida > Araneae > Nephilidae > Nephila > Nephila pilipes. The sequence goes on along the minus strand of BMAW01128513.1, from coordinate 22,800 downwards.
TACATAAAAACAGAAATGTCAATAAACATCTCTTTTTTCCTAAGCCGTTTGCAGAAGTCATTTAATTTGAAATATCCCCTATTCCTTAAAACCGAATACTCGAAGGTAATAATTCAACACCATACGTCTTGCCTAATTAAATTCACCCAGCAAAATGCATACGAGTTGCCAAACTCTTCAACCCAATTACAACAAACATGGAAACTTCCAAGCATCAATATTTTTCCGAGAATTAGTGAGATCACCTGCCAATTATCTCATGTTGTTCTTTGGCATCTCATTTCCAGGCCGCCACTTCACTTCAGACAGACGTTGAAAATTAATCCCACCTTCTCGCTTTCTTTCTAGGCCCTCCCCTCTTTTACCATTCTGGGAGAACAAGCAGACACAATCTAACGAAAGACTTCGTTTTAATCGTGCTGTAATGCGAGAAGACCACGAGATCTAATAGCTGTGAACGATATATTCCGACTAACGAAGCGCTATCTAATTATATTTGGTGCCCGAGAATTTAATTAGCCGGCCCAGAGGTGTGTGGGGACAGAGAACGAAGAGTTTTGTACAAAATATTGCGGAGCATTCGCCTAAGGGCCTTCGGTTTTCGTAATCGAATCATCGTCATCGTTTTGTGGGTTTTGTCGTTCGATGAAAATGGCTTTTTGCCGCCATGTTTCATTTTTGCCCTTTTGCTCATCGAATTGGTTTTGGCTTTGACTGTGCAGGCTACAAAGATGAAAAAAAGGCAATAACTAATTGGATGATGTAGATGTTTCTGTCGGCAGAAACTCGTCGTATACTTTTAGAGTTTTAAAAAATTAGGGGGGGAGGGATCGATGAATTTTGTGTAGCGCAGCTTTCGGGGAAATGTAAGGTCATTGATTAAGAATGAGAATATGATTAGGTGGATAAATACGCTCAATAGTTTCCACAACAATTAGAAAATGAAAGCAAAATTTCTCGGAAGATGAACTGTTAGGTTGTAATATCTGCTCATGTTATAATTATAAAAGTTTAGATTGAAATAAGTAAAAAAGTATCGAATAATATCATTCTCTGTTTTAAATTATTTCTAATTTCTTTTTAGTGTTTTTACAATTCTGTTGAATCTGTTTTCACTCGCTTATAATGATATTTATATAACTGCAACTTTATTGGTTCACCAACATTGTTCTTCATATACAGATGCAGATCAATATCCCCACAAACATATTTTTAAGCATACTGTTCATAACGAAACGTAATACACCATTATTACTTATGCGTAATTGAAATTTCAATTAGTGTATGCATATGATTTTTTTTCATTCTGTTATTCCCATAGCTATAAGACTATTCGTAACGAATAACATAATCTCGAATCACAGTCATGTGAGAGGACAATTCTTGAGTTGGTATTTCTCTGTAGTAAACTTTCGTACCAATACTCAAATTTTTTTAAATTTTTTTATAAATGATTAACATTTTATCGCATTGAAAATTTAAAAGAATCTCAGCTCTAAATATAAATAAGTAATTTAGATCTTAAGATTTCTGTTATAAATATAAATGCCATTTAATATTTTTTAACAATGCGTTATTTTTTTTAAGGAAAATGCGATTAAATCCTGCCAATTTAAAAGATTACTAACAAATGAGCGAACAACGTCTATTTTTGCTCATTTTTCATAAAACTTTAGAAGAATTTCAAAAATAGAAAGAAAAAAAAACCTTTCAGAATTGCTATAATAATTTCCTTATCTCTTCTGGGAGGTGTTAACTTGACTGTCTAACTAAAAGCTAGTATATATTTGGAGTAACTGGAGCAAAATACTATGTGGTTCAAGGAACTAAATAAATTTTAGAAACAATTAATTTTCCATTGCATAAAATATATCCATCCATTTCCCATTTCTAAAGCAAGAAATGTTATAAAAACATTCGTTTAGTAAAATTATGCTCAAAATCTGAATGGCAAGAAAAATCTTATCTCGTGGACTTTAAAAAAAAATGTAAATTCGGCATCAAAAGAGAAAGCAAAGAACCCCATTCTGCAGGCAAACAAGTCTGATAAATTTAAAAAGAGGACAGAGTCTTTAAAAATAAAATTATGAAAATTTATATTGAAAATGAAACTGAAAAAATTTAATTAAAAAGTCAAGATTTTGACTTTAAATAAGTTTCCTCGAAAAGTTTATTTTCGAATTCCCATGTACCTTTACTGAAAAAATTATTTTGTTTTTACACTTAATTCTTTGCATTTGTATGTACCATAAATTATAATTCTAAGAAATTTCAAAAATATAGGTGATGCTACTTATTATTTATTGAGCTAAAGTGCAAAAATGATATTTCTATAAGAATTTTAAATATACAACTAATAAAAAAAATAACTATTATATGAATACTTTACAAAAAAATTATTTCAGTTTGATTCAGGGTGGATATTCAATTCATAGAAATTTCAACGTTTAGCAAAAATAACGCAAGTCTAGTTTTTTTTTTTAAAAAAAAGGTTAATAATAAAAAAAAATTCATTTTAACATAGTTATCATGATTCGTGAAATTACTAAAGGGGAACATTAAAGAGGACAGCAATTATGCAACAAATGTGGAATTTCCGAGAAATAAAAATTTATTTTTCAACATTCCAATGAAGTGCAATGAGAAAATAATACATTAAATTTTTCCTAAATTTGAGATTGTCGCATTCGTTTCATAAAGTAAGACATCGAAATATACCATTTAGTGATTGCACATTTACCGAGTTCTCTTCTTTATTACCAATAGATAGGTGAAAATTTCAAACAAAAGCAATACATTACGGGTTCAAACTACTGATAAGTTATAGGTATTTTTAAGCCATTGAATATGAAACAGAAATTCATTATCATAAGACAATTATTGTCCTATGATTACGAATGTTTGTATACAATGATAAAAGTATGTAAAAATAAATTGCAAGCTGAACATAAAAAATATAAATACAATTCAGCCATTATTTTATAAATTATAAGTAATTCTTATACATGAGTCATTTTGAAAAATAATTATAAAAAATTGTTCGATGTGAGTTTTGTGATATAATAAATTAAGCAAAAAAAAAAAAGCCACCACTTTTTTTTAAAAATAATTATTAAATTATTTACGTATTAGAGTAAAAGTAAGCGATAAAATATTGAAGTTGGTTGACATCAAATTCTTTTTTGAATATTCTTTTCCATATTTTAATAATTCGTTTGTGGACTTCAAAATTTCTTTTCAAAAAAAGGGAGGGAGAGATGTAACTCATCAGAAACCTTCACTAACTTGTACCTTTTTGCATTCAAATAGATAAGGAACTCGTTGTATAAAATTGAGGTCTGTAGTATAAATTCTATAGAATTAACATTACTTTCACAAAATCCCAATGGGAGGTAGACCTGGTTTTTAAATACTTGATCTAACGGTTAATACATTTTTTCAAAAAAATGCACGTAAAAAAGTAAATGTTCAGTACTTAAGCTCATAAGAATCAATTAATTTTTGTACAAAATAATATTGCCACTGAAAAAGGTGTAACACTCCTTTTCTTAATAATTAGGCTTATATATATATTATAAAATCGGATATTATTTGAATATATTTACCCCTTATTTTCTCCTTATTCAAAATAATCATGGATTACTCAAATACAGACTTCAAAGAAATTGTGCAAGCTGAATTTTCGAAATCAGCAGCATTTATTGTCTTCGTTTAACTTGGCTCACCATAGTATGTGTATTGCTTTTATTGTTCGAATACATTACTTCCGTCATTTCTACGATTTTATTTTTGATCGCACTTTTGTTTGTTTTATTACAAATATTCCATAATGCTCATCTTCACACGTATTTAGAATATTATTGAAAAGATGAAGTAAAATAATTGAATAAACAGTTCTTTCTCTTATGCGATACATCAAAACCTTCCATGTTCGTCAGTCTCTTCTAATAAGAACAAAATAGTGTATTATAGTTACAGACAACATTTAATGAACCACCGATAAGATCAATGCAGAACTTACCATTTACAATATGAGGCTGAAATTTGGATTTTACAGAAACTATACCTGTTTAACTTTATTTCAGTACTTAAGGACACGGTATTTGAAAATGGAAATATATTACGAAAAATCCGTTTTATTTTTGAAAAAAAGACATTAATTCAAAACTGCTTGATATCATATTAAAAATAAAAAAAAAGGAAAGTTTAAATAAAAAATATTTAGAAAATAATTTGTAAGAAGACTATACATAAATTTCATTATTTCCAATATTAGTTTGAATCCGATCTTTAGATTTAGAGAAATTGGAAAAGTTAAAAAAGTGTCCACTTTTTTCTGACGACTTTAGTTTTGGTTGCTATGTTAACTTAATTCATAAGCTATCAGATCAATAAAATAAGTTGTTTGCCGAAAACTTCAAATTCAATATAAAAATAAATTAGATTAGTTTACTTTCTTGGTGCATATTTAATTTAAAAGAATATCTTTCTTTCAACTAGTTATCAATTTCACCCCCACAGTGTCAATTTTATATCTTTATAATATTTCCTTCAGTATATTTACATTAATCAATGATGTTTGGTATACACATTGAAATATTCGAAACTTTATCATTTAGAAACATATCTTCAATGCATCTGTATTTTAAGAATATCGAAATACACCATGTTAAAAAAAACTGTTCTTTTTATCTTCATACTTTAAAAAAAATTTTAAAGTAACATTTTACAAGAAAACGTGCAGAAATTAATTTGGCAAATTTCTAACGACTCTCTAATCTTGAATGATGCGAAAACCATAAATCTCATAATAAATATAACGCTTCAGTAATTAATCATCGTACTTCGTCGCTAGAGTTGACTCTAATATTCCAATTTCTGAAAACTGCGATAAATGGCAAACTCGGAGCATGCGCAGTGGGTTCAGTTTCCGAGATTCTGACAGCAGTGCTGATTAATAATTTGTATATTAGTGTGAGTTTTCCAAGAGAGAGAGAGTGATCGCGAATATTGCTTTTTTCCCCAACGTTAATAATCGCTTTTCAAATAAATGTCTTTGAAATGACGCCCGTTAGACGCGTTATTACTTTGGGAGGAATATTTCATCTATTCACTTGAAAAATATCCGTAAATAAAAACATGATGATGTTTATTTAGAATTTAGAAGCAAGCTGTTACTTTCGCTTTCGAAGCAGCTATTTACTTTAAGAACGTTTTGAATGGCCAATGAATATTCAAATTAGTTTTATTAATTTTTTTTTATTCAAGAGTCGTTAATGTTGATACGAAATAATTTTAAGTGTTTGGTGTGTGAAAACAGTAATTAAGTACCGCTTAAGAAAGAGTAGTAAAATACCCCCTGTGTTAAATTGTTTGTACATTTAAAAGTTTGAAATATATTTTATAAAAAAAAACTTCAAAATGTTAAATTGCGATACGTTTACTATAAACTCCTGTTAACTAATACTTTTTTTTATATTTTGAAATATTTCAACTTTAAAGTAAGTTTTTAGGTAGTAATTTGTAGGTTGTGTTTTTGAGAAAAATGTTATTTTTTGTGGATTTCATACATTACTTTAATAACATTACTTTATACATAATACATTACTTTTATTTTAAAAAATCATCATATTATTCTATTCATTACTGTTAATTCTTAATTTAATATTTTAAAGTAATAAATAGAGTAATCTCTCTCACATTCCATAAAAATATCAATTCTTCTCCCAAGCTCTCTGAATTTAAAGCAAGACTCACACTTAGTCAATTAATTTTTTGTGAATTCACGAATATATGAAATGAAACATAAATTATATAATTAATAAAAGTGAAAAAGATGCATTTATACGAAATTTTTTATATTCCATTGTAATGCATCGGTCGAATTTCCTTTTTATTTTATCATTACTGATTTTAAAGAATAATTAATGTACACAGTCTTTAATGATTTCAAACAAGGAAATTACTCTACTTATTAAGATAACAAAGTAATCAACGCACAATATAAATATATAAACAAGCCTGTAGATTTACTACGTCTGATTCAAATACTTAATATTAGAACTCCATATTTCTATGTAATAAATTAATCAGGTTTGGATCCTTTCTGTAGCTTGACATGATGGTGGAGATCGTTGACCGTTTGTAGATCAGCTCTATGTTTTCCAGTATAGCCCCTTATTCTGTGTAGGAATGATATCGAAGACTACTCTGATAACTTCAACCCACTCATTCTTCTTCCAAACTAAATATTAGATTCTTCGACGTTTATAAATGCATCTCCTCATTTCGATTCTCTACATAAGTCAAGTTTCATTCATTGGGAGAGATTTCTTAGTTCGATCAACATCACATAACACTTTTAAGGCAACAAATTGAGAGCAACAAATCCTCGCTGTACATCAAAACCCGTTTCTGAATATTGTGACATTGAGAGAAAATTGTATAAGGATAATTCAAAATAAATAATTGCAATCTGTAATGTTATTTTTTTTTCAAATTTGTATTTTAGTTTTTAAAATCTACTGAATTCAAACATTTTATTAAATAAATAATGTGAAAGAAATAAAGAAAAATTTTATAAAACTGATAATCGTACAATAAATTTTATAAAACTGATACGATTTTTCAAGTAATATATTTCTTATTTAAATTTTTACAAATCAACGCTTTTTTCTTTAAAAATTTCATTGCATCGTTGTAGATCTGAACACTTTAAATATTGGGACACCAGATTAAAATTACTTTGGTCACAGAATATATCCTAAAACTCTTATTTTTCAGCTACTTAATTAAAAAAAATATTCATATTTTTCATACTTAAATTTTATAATTATCAGACTAAATATTTTTTCACTTACCACCGAATTTTTGAATATTCATTCTTTAAATTATGCCTTCTACTTTTTAAATCCTCATTCATGTATTGTTTCTGCAATTTCGCAAATAAAAAATTACAACTATTAAATATTTGTTAGTTTTAGCATTCTTCCTTATACTTAATGCATGCTGTAAATGTTTCTATTAAATTTTTAAGATATGGATCGTCTTATTAATATTAAAAAGTACATGTATTAGTAAAGTTTGTTAAAAATATAAAATATTTTGACTTTTTTATTTATTGAATTGCAATTGTTACATGATAAAATGAGAAAAATAACAAATATACAAATTTTTTGGCAAACTATTGAAAATTTAGTGTGGTATTAAATTTTTTTAATAAATTTAAAAATGTTTTTTTTTAAAAAAAAATTAAACAGAATTAAAAAAAAACAATAGCAGGAAAAATCGTAACCTAACAATTGTTAATCTGAGATCTTATCATCAGGTTTTTTGGGAGAAGGATAAAAATTTGAAATTAGAAATATTTAAAAAAATATAAAGTTTCGAAAAGATTTTATATAAATAATTCATGAAAGATTGTTCCATTTTATTTTAAAGTCTTATTATTTTTATACTCCCCTATAACATTGAGCCAAATGTTAAGAAAATCTGTATAAATTATGTTTGAGTTTTATGAGAGTTCCAAACACTCATAAAATGATTCTCTTTCTTGCTGTGTTCAAACGATTTTGTCATTCAAATGTCATACCATTTGATTTTTGTCATTCAAAATTTTCCCTTTCTTCTTGTGTTCAAACGATTTTGTATTTCCTTACATGAAACGTTGTTGATTTTATGTGAATAACATTAAAACAAGATAATAATTGCCAGAATTTCTTTTTGAATATTTTTAAATAAGTGTAAGTATTAGTTTCTTAAATTTATTCCTCTTTACAAATAGAATCAACTTTTAATCACTTTTGTCTAATTTAAACACGGAACAATGAGAAAAAAAAACCAGAAATTCATACATGAATATTGGCATCACTGTAAATTATTCTTTGAAAGTTAAAACAAAAAATGCCAAATAATAATCTTTTATTCATTTTATAGAACTGAAAAAGTAATTTTAGTCGAAACTCTTTTTTATTTTGTCTTAGTTGAATATGGACATGGAATTTTAGACATATTTGTATATAGGTACCATTAAAAATTATTGTACTATACAGTTCTAAATTTTTATGCCTGAATAAAGGATATCTATGCATATATCGAACTAAAAATATTTTTTCGATAAGTATTACCTAAATTTTAAGAAAAGTTAAGTAAAAAAGGAGAATTGTGTTAATAAAATTTCCAAGATTACAAAGTTCTATAAATTTTTAAAAAATATGTATTGATATCATTCATCAAATTGATTCGAATTTTTTTTGTGCACAAGAAATAAAATAATTTGTATATTTATAGAACATTCATTTTACATTTTGTATTTAAATGCTAATATGTCTAAGAAATTATTATCAAATTCATTTAGGGAGAAAGCAACTTTTTGACTAAAAAATTACTTTTATTGTTCTATAAAATGACGGAAATATAATTATTAGGCATACACACACATACACACATAATCTGAGCTCAGATAATTATTTTAAAACGTACATATGACAAAAACAGTCTTAAATTCGGTATTTTACTATTATGTCCTTATACCCTTAAAAATATCTTCAATTACATATCCAAAAAGTCAATAAAATTTTCGGCATGAGAAACGAAACTCTAATACCAACAAATAGGAGCAAATTCATTGCCTTTATAGATTATAGCTTCTGACATTTTACTGCAAGATAAATTGAGTCATCAATGATCAGTAATTCTCCATAAATTTTAATCCTAAGGAGATCACAATTCCCTACATCCCATACAAACTCCAGCTGGTACAAAGCCCCCAACACAAAGTTTCATTCAATTGAAAACACCGGATACCCGATTGTATCTCGAGTAGGCATTATAAAAGATATCCTCGCACAATATTGCTCCCGATGCGTCCCAAGCACAGAAAGGCCAATTCTTATATTAGACGGTAGGCGGATTATATTACCACAACGCACACCCTGCGGTACAAAAATAAATGTACACCCTAGGCCAACCCCTAAGGCGTAACTATCAATCTCCAACCCCTATTCCGCTATACAGCCTTTCAATCCCGTCTTGAAAGGTCAAATATCCATTCATTTATCTTTGTCGGTCCGTGACGCTGAGTCATTGTACAGGGGCTGGCCAGGGCTGTTGGTCAGAATAGTGCCCCAGCCCAGCATGTTGTGATTGTATGCCCCAATAAGGTCATGTGTCGTGACACACAAGATGAAACATTGTTTGTCAGCGAGCATGTTGACATGGAGAGAAATGGACAAAAAAAATCCATTTGTTAGGGAAAGACCCTCATCCATATTAAAATGTAATTCAATTGCAGCTGAGGGAGAAAAAAAGGAACATTTTGTCTGGATGGATGCTTTTTTTAGGAATCAATCTAATCTTTTCGCTTTCTGAAAATTCATCTTACCTTTTTTATCTCGAAAGCAGCAAAGGTTTGGACTTAAATTTCTTTGAAAGAAGGATTTTTAATTATAAATGTTAAAAGTATAATTATTATAAAGAATTCCTTAGAACATTTCTGATAGTATGAGCTTTCTTTACGATAAGGTGAAACATTTTGTAAACCTTTTGAAATATGCTTATGAATCGTTCAAATTATATGTTAGGCAGTTTATTGATATTTAAGAAATATTGCATAGTCTTAGTTTTTAGATTTCATTCAATTTTTAGATTTTAGATTTAATTCATCAGTGTCTGGACTCAAATATTAAGAAATAAATTTCTAAAATAAGGTCAAACTCATGTTGCTAACAGTATTAAATGTCATTTTACAAAATTTGCTTTGACGTCTACACTATGATTTTTTTTCCTCTTAAACATAATTTCCTAAAAGAAATAGTTTCAAAACTTCTGTACAAAACTTTTTTCAAATAGTTTTTTCGTAAATGTTCAATTTTGAATATTATGAAAGGATAAAAGGCAACCGATCTAAATAATGTTGAATGTTAAGATTTGAGCAAGACATGATGTTTAGCTAGTTTTCCATAGTTTAGCTTATTTATAAACTAAATAGAAGTACCAATTGTACGTTAGACGTTTTCTTCATAAAAACTTAAAATCAAATATAATTGTACAGTATTTTTCTAATGGGAAATGAACACAATAGCAAATCAGATTATGGATATTACAAGTCTGGACAATTTAGGTGATTAGGAAATTTATTTTGATTCTGAAACCTGACTAAATAAATACCATTAAGAAATGCATTCACAAAGTATAATTTTTGTACATTTATTTGGAAAACAAAATATAAAATTAAAAATATCACCTACATCATTGAATGATATCCGCATTAATAATCAATTTTGCGTTTTTAACAATGGTTCAGTATTAATTCTAAAAAGAAATATCCATTTAATAAAAATAATTACTGAAAAATAAAAGAAAAAAATTATTTCTACAAAAAAGGAAAATTTATCTGAGTGTATTAGAAAGGGAAATAATGAATAAAACTATATCCTTTTAAAAATCACCAATAATAAAGAATAAATTATGTCACACATTGCTTTATTATTTTTATGAAAAACTAGCCTTTAAATCCCCCAATGGTATGCATAAATAAATTTCCTTCGTAGAATTATTTATTTGATTCCTTAAGCTACTCTTAAATCAATAGGGGAATGTAACAATGAGATGGTCAAAGATTGAAAATAAATTTGATCTTTTGAACTATCGGCTCTCTAAGCAATTTAAACTACGAATACCAAATTCTTAGTATCCTTTAAAATATTTTAACAGTTAAATCCGTAAATATAAAATGCCAATAATTTATGCATTGAATTTCGATTATTATATTATAAGGGTATAATGCGTTCTTTTTTTGAAGTCGACAAAATTTTTTTATAACGTTAAGAAATAAAAAAATTTATTGATAAATTGATGAACAGTGTTAGCTTATAAGTATTTCAATACTTTGAATATATAAAAGATTCTGGAACAGATTTCTATTTAAATTAGGTTTCATGCATCAAAATCTTTTTAATGCACATTTTCAACTTTTTTAATTTTATTTTTCTGTTGTACAAATCACTAAGATATCAACCGGGGTTTATTGGCAGGTTCAAGCGTTGAAAAGAGCTACGGAGTTGATTTGCACATTAATATATTATCTTCAGAAAATGCTATATCATTGCCTGGGATTATTTTTTCAAGTATCTTACTTAGATTTCCGATCATAACCATATATATAGTAGACCACATATAGTATACTATAACCTCCATGTTTGCCACTTATGCTTTATAAAAAGAATTAAAGGCTACCGAATCTTATAATAGCAACAACACATATCATGATACAGTGCATCTCAAAAATTGTAAGTAATACTCAACTTCAAGCAATTCTGCAGTGGCAGCATGGATATTAA
>BMAW01128512.1:2021472-2037735 GCA_019974015.1 Nephila pilipes | reverse complement strand
GTGAGAAAATAAAAGAAAAAAATAGACAAAGAAAATTGTGGCAAGACACAAGATTCCCCCCATACCGCACAACATTAAACAAAATGCAAAGAGAGATAAAAAAAAAGTACTTAACCTTATCAGAGAAAATAGATTAAATTCCACCCTTCTCACTGTAAATGCCGAAGACAACTCACTCTAGAAACTCATCAAGTACCACCAATCCAAGAATACCATCATCCCTCCTCTCAATAGTGACCAAGGACCAGTGTTGCGTCATGATCAAACTCCATGAGAGGTAAGTTTCTCTGTTGGAGAGTGGCAACAGATGGAAGAGAGGGAAAAGCTGTAACGGTTGTGTTTTGGAAAAGATGATGGCGAAAAAGAGTGTTTAATGTTTGTGCTGTGCTGTTTTGATTTAAATATATGTTTTGATGTTTCTTACAATGTTGTCATCTATAAGCAAAACTGCCTACATTCATTTTCACAGTAAAACCTAATAGGAACTACATTTCTGGCGCCCCCGGGTGGGCTGGTTTTGTTTTGGAGTTTGATAACGGTAAGAAAATTGAATTTCCATTTTGAAGTTATTGATATAATTTGACATTAATCATTGAATGTATGAACTAAGATAGTAAATATGGAAATTATTAAACGAAATAAAACAGCACAGCGTACTTCATTTACGAAATCATACACTAAGTTAGAGAGTGTGTTGATTAATGAAAATCCTGACGCAGAAGAAATTGAAACGTGTTTGCATTTGTTTAAGCAAAAAACGGACTCATTAGAGTTGACACATAATAATTATTTAGATGCTTTAACAGATGAAACAGAATTCGAAACTGAATTTAATATTGTCGAAGAATATAGAGAAAAGGCTTTGAGAATGGAACTAAAGTCTAAACGGTATTAGAGAATATTAGAAGCAAACAAAATAATAAAGAAAGTAGCAATTCTAACAATAATTCTTATTTTAACTGTGTGCGAGAATCCGTATAAAACGATTTCCCCGCGACTTCCTGAAGTTGAACTGTATAAATTTGGCGGTGAATTACGAGATTGGTTAACCTTCTGGAATCAGTTTAAAAACATACACGAAAATAAAAATTTAACTGATTGTGATAAATTTCATTACTTAATTCAGTCGACTAAAATTAAGTCAGAAGCTAGAGAGCTTGTTGAATCTTTTCCTGTTACGAATGAAAACTACCCATTGGCGATTGAAAGCTTAACTGAAAGATATGGACGAAAAGAACTATTAATTGATTTTTATGTACGAGAATTGTTAAGACTTGTTTTAAATAACGCTACTAAAAAGAAACAAGATTCTTTAAGCGGTTTGTATAATAAACTTTCTACTCAACTTCGAGCTCTAAGTAGTTTAGGTGTAACTACAGATCAGTGCGGTGTAATATTATATCCTTTAGTGGAAAGTTCATTACCGACCCATATATTGCGATCCTTTGAAAGACAAAGGAAAAATATTGACTCCGAACAGAGTATATCAACACTGGATGCTATAGTTTCGTTTCTGAAGAGCGAAGTGCAATCAGAAGAAAAAATAAAATTAAGTAGATCTGAAATACTTCCCTATGAACGTGAAGGCAAGCACTTGGCAAAGAGCCAAAATACGCTCCCAGCTGCTGCTAAATTAGTCACTCAAGAATCAAAGGATACATGCGCGTTTTGTTTCAAGGTTCATGCAAATCACTTTTGTAAAAGAGCTTTTTTCATCCCACTAGAGGAAAAGATCGCAATAATAAAAAAGAACGGATTGTGCCGTGTTTGCTTGGCTAAGGGTCATCTTGCTTCTAGATGTCTATCTCAAATAACGTGTCAATTGTGTTCTAAAAGACATTTAAAGTTCATGTGCCCAAACATTGTATGTAATAAATCTGATTCACCCAAACAAGAGGTAAATGATAAAAATATTAATGAAAAAACAGTTGATTCTTTACATTCTCGGGCAACGAATGAAGTTATATTACAAACTCTTGCTGTAAATGTACATGGCATCAAGAAAGAGCGTAAAGAGAGAGCTATTATCGATACGGGATCGCAAAAATCATATATATTGAAATCTACTGCTGAAGAATTGGGTTTTAATTTGCAGAGGGAAGAGGAATTTCGCCATTCCTTATTTGGCGGAACGAAAACAAGGATGTATAAGCACAAGTGTTATAAAATTTACTTGAGTAATCTTGATGGTAACTATATTTGTAAATTAGATGCTTTAGATCATGATGTCATTTGTAATGATATTTCTAGTGTAAAAAATGGTTCTTGGATACATGAATTGAAAACTAAAAATATATTATTAACCGATATTCAAGAAAACACAGGGCCCATTGAGGTACTTTTGGGTGCAGACGTTGCCGGTAAGTTAATTACTGGTCGACGAGAAGAGTTAGAGACAGGCTTAGTAGCATTAGAAACCAAGTTAGGTTGGACTTTGATGGGTAAAGTACCCCGATATACCGACGAAAAAGATGCAAGTATGAATATCGTAACCAAGTTATCTCAAGCAGATATTCCTGTTTCTTCACTGTGGGATCTGGAACTACTTGGTATACGGGATCCTATTGAGCAAAATTCAAGAGAGGAAACTGAAAAGGCTGTCATGTTTCACTTTCAAGAAACAATTCGGCAAAAGAGAGATGGGAGATACGAGATCCATATGCCTTGGAAAGTGGATCGTGCGTTTCTAACAGACAATTATGAGTTGTGCTTGAAAAGACTTGAATCTACTACCAGGAAGTTGGAAAAAATTGGTTTTAGAGAAAAGTATCATGAAGTCTTTAGAGAATGGTTAGAAGAAGGAGTTATTGAGGAAGTTCCTGGAACTGAGTTACATGTTGGTACTCATTACCTTCCACACCGACCCGTCATCAAAGAAACATCCACAACCAAGATAAGACCGGTGTTTGATGCCTCTGCTAAGATCCACAACCATCCATCATTAAACGACTGTTTGGGGACTGGAAATAATTTAATTGAAACAATTCCTTCTATTTTGGTGAGATTTAGACTGAAACCAATTGGTGTAATTTCAGATATCAGAAAGGCTTTTTTACAAATATCCTTACATGAGAAAGATCGAGACTTCGTACGATTTCTTTGGTATGACAATGAGGGTAATATGCGAACTTTCCGGCATGCTCGAGTTGTTTTTGGCATCACCAGCAGTCCTTTTCTGTTAATGGCAGTTATTAATCATCATTTATCAAAAGAATCAATTAAAGAACGTTACTCTGAAGAATTTCTTAAAAAATTGATAGATAGTTTTTATGTCGATAATTGCGTAACTAGTGTACAAAATAATGCCGAACTAGAAACATTCATTGAATCTGCCACTAATGTAATGAAAGAAGGAATGTTTGATCTCAGAGGCTGGGAAAGTTCTGCCGTTCCTGTATCTTCACAAAATGCAACATCACAAGTATTAGGATTGATTTGGGACAGAAATTCAGATACCTTAGAAATAGGCTCAGAATCTTTGAAATTTGATGAAAAAGAAAAGATAACTAAAAGGAAAATACTTTCTTTGGTTAGTCGAATATTTGATCCCATAGGTTTCTTGGCACCTGTTATGATTCAGCCTAAGGTTTTGCTGCAATCCACTTGGAAAACCAAAGAATCATGGGATGATGAAGTGAACGATGAAATAAAAAAGAAATTTTTAATATGGGGGAAGCAACTGAAATACTTCAAAAATATAAAAATTCCAAGATGGTTAGGTGTGATGGAGGAATCCAACTTAAGTATCCATACTTTTGTCGATGCCAGTAAGACAGCTTATGCGGCATGCATTTTCTTAAGAAGTGAATCCAGTAGGGGCTCAGTGACTGTCCAAATACTTCAAGCCAGATCACGAATAGCTCCGATGAAGACCATTACAATTCCACGTTTCGAATTAATGGCCGCTGTCATTGGCGCTAGGCTTTTTAGTTCTATGAAGCAAGCCCTGAAACTTCCCTACATCAAGACTTACTTTTGGACCGATTCTTCCACAGTTCTTACGTGGATAACTCGTAGAGATCAGTGGTCGGTATTCGTTGCCATCAGAATAAGTGAGATAAGAAAATTGACAACTTCGGAAGATTGGCTCCATATTTCAACTGACCAGAATCCAGCAGTCATTTTATCAAGAGGTTGTGGACCTAAACAACTTCAAAAATGCAAGTGGTGGCAAGGCCCAGCCTGGTTACAGAATCCGAAAGAACAGTGGCCAAAGTCAGCTGTAAATATTGACGAAAAAGAAGTAGAAATAGAGAAACGAAAGTCAGTCATCTCTGCTAATAACACAGAGCTAGAGTCATTTTCATTACAGTTAGCCAGAAGAATTTCTAGATTTTCAAAGATGATTAGGGTTATCGCTTGGGTACTGCGTTTTCAATCAAAGGCCAAAGACTTAAGAAAATATACGGAACTGTTAAATGCACAAAAGATTATTTTTCGTGTCGTACAAAAAGAATGTTACTCTAATGAAGAAACACGAAAAAATTTGAGAGGTCTTCTCGTATTTGAAGATGAAGAAGGAATTTTACGATTGAAATCTAGATTGTTAAATGAAAAAGAATCGAAATATTTTATTTCTCCTATAATTCTACCATCAAAACACCTAGCAGTAAAAAGATTTATAGCTCAAGAACATGTTTCTAACAAACATGCTGGGACATTAACTCTTCTGACTATTTTGAGGGAAAGATTTTGGATAGTGAAAGGGAAAAGGACTATCCGGAGTGTTATCAAAGAATGCTTAACATGCAAAAGGCAAAGAGTGAAACATCTTGAAGTACCTTTTCCGCCTCTTCCAAAAGATCGAACAGAGTTAGCAGCAGTTTTTCAAGTATCGGGAGTAGACTTAGTTGGACCTCTGTTGACTAGATCTAAACAAAAGGTGTGGATAGTACTTTTTACTTGTGCCGTATTTAGAACTGTCCATCTAGAACTAATACCTTCACTTAGTACAAATGACTTCATCCAAGCTATGCGTAGGTTTATTGCCAGAAGAGGACGAATTTCTGTGATGTACTCAGACAATGGTACTAATTTTACAGGACTAAACTAAGTTTTGAAACAATTAGATTGGACTACAATTGAAAGTGAATTTAGAGTCAAGGAAATTCGTTGGAAGTTTAACCCACCCTCCTCTCCATGGTGGGGAGGTTTCTGGGAACGCTTGATTGGAATTTTGAAAGATCTTTTAAGAAAAAATCTTGGGCGCTCCTGTTTGTCTCTCGAGGAATTGCAGACCCTCGTCTGTGAATGCGAATCTGTCATGAATAGCAGACCACTAACTTACATATCTGGTGAACAAGAGCTGAAAACTTTGACCCCATCTATGTTTCTTCAGGATATTCCATTGAATAATGTTTCCGATTTGGATCAAATTGAAAAGACTAATATTGTTTTGAGATGGAGATATATTCAGAAGGTTCGTGAAAATCTAAAACAAAGGTTTAAAAGGGAGTACCTGGGTTTCCTTCGTTCATCAGTTACCAAAAGAGAAGATAAGATAAATGTAGGTGACGTAGTTTAAATTGGTACAGATGATAAAAAAAAGGCTGCATTGGCTGCTAGGAAGAGTACTGGAGCTTTTTCCAGGAAAAGATGGAATCATCAGACTTGTTGAACTGCGAACTGAAAAGGGAAACGTACTAAGACCAATCGAACGACTGTACCCTTTGGAATTGAAACTAAACTACGAGCAAGTCGTGTCTGAAAACCGGAAGGGTCCGGAAGTGGTGACTGAATATCCCGAGCTCAATACTGACTCTAATAAAACTGTTCCCGTGACTAGTTCAGGACGAGAAATAAAACCAGTTAAACGACTAGATTTATAAACTTCTAAACAAACTTTTGAACTTTCTATATTTGAATTCTAAAATTTTGATTTAAATTTGCATTCCAATATTTTGAAATAATTGTATTGCTATTTGTACTTCTTTTTTTATCTCAAATTGTATGCATATATTATCTTTATGTTAATTGTTTTGAGTTTGCATCCCCAAACTCAAGGTGGGGAGAATGTTTCGTCATGATCAAACTCCATGAGAGGTAAGTTTCTCTGTTGGAGAGTGGCAACAGATGGAAGAGAGGGAAAAGCTGTAACGGTTGTGTTTTGGAAAAGATGATGGCGAAAAAGAGTGTTTAATGTTTGTGCTGTGCTGTTTTGATTTAAATATATGTTTTGATGTTTCTTACAATGTTGTCATCTATAAACAAAACTGCTTATATTCATTTTCACAGTCAATTCTAATAGGAACTACAACCAGGGTAGAATACCATCGACAAAGCTAACCTCTTCGCTGACACCCTCGAAGACTCCTTCCAAGTCAACGAAGAACCCGAAAATGAACGGCACACCATTATGGTGGAAGACACAGTAAACCGATTCCTCAACACTCCACACGACGCCAACAACCCTCCTCTCACCTCTCCCAACGAAGTCATGAAAATCATCCTCTAACTAGATATTAAAAAAGCTCCGGGACCAGACAAAATCAAAAACTTTGCACTAAAATCCCTTACTCTCAACTCCATCACCTATCTCACTAAAATCTTCAATAGATGTATTCAATTAAATCATTTTCCTCAAGCCTGGAAACACGCAGTCATCACCATGATTCCGAAGCCAGGAAAAGACCTTCAAGATCCTAACAACTACCGACCTATCAGCCTCATCTCTACAATAGCAAAAATTTTTTGAAAAAATCATCCTTAAACGTATACAGCACTTCTCCGACATCTACAATATCATCCCTCCACATCAACATGACTTCAGAGAGGAGACCTCAACTTGCCATCAACTACTTTGAGTAGTAAATTTCGTAAAATCTAATTCCAAAAATAAAATCATCTCATGTGGTCTATTCCTTGATGTACAGAAAGCGTTCGATCGCATCTGGCACAAGGGACTGATTTTCCGACTCATCCAACTCAACTTTCCTACTAATCTCCTTGAACTTATAAATAGCTATTTATCAAACAGAACATTTGAAGTTAAACTTCATCACCAGCTCTCTAAAATATGTCATATATCTGCAGGAACACCACAGGGAAGTTTGATCTCTCCCCAAATTTTTTCTTTATATACATATGACTTCCCCACCTCACCCTATGTTGAAATCTGCCTTTTTGCGGACGACGCGGCCATTTTAACAAAAAACAAATTTATCACTGAAATCCAATATATCCTCCAAGATTACGTCGAGATCCTAGAAGACTGGCTTTCTTATGAACTTCAATTTATTTTTTCTATTCGAATCAAATTACTTTAACCTTAATTACTTTTCTATTTACTTTCATTACATAATTAATTTACTTCTTCAAATAGGTAAGCATTTTCTTAAAAATACTTTTCAATGGTTCATTTTAATAGCAAGAAGATGGCTGGAGTGCAGTTTAGACGACAACGCTTTTCAGAAAACAAGACCGTTTGAAAAATGGTAAACATCCAGAAAAACAGTGTATTACTACGCAGAGAGTTTTCCCCTCCCCTCGGCAAGAGGATCGTCTTGCCCACGGTTGCTACAAACTGGTTTCTCCCAAGGACAACGCCTTGGCGATCAGCCTTTAACTAGAAATTAGGATTTGAAGGGGAAAATCTTCAACCCAGTAAACTAAAGACTCCCCGAAAATTTTTATGGGTCGTGTATTGCAATTCAAGAGAATATGTTCCAAATAATTTCTGTGGTTACAGGATCTACATTGTGCGTTATTGTTTAAATTGTATTTATGCAAAAGCCCTGGAGTTAAGATAATTTTGATGTTATTTACCCCCTTCCCCTTCCTTTTTATTAGGAAGATTATTATTTTTTTTGAATTCGACCAATTAGTCGTTGGGTGTAGGATCGTAGCCGGGCGTGAATGTAGTGAAACCTGTTTGAAGTTTTGTGTTCCTGTCAAGTGTTATCCTTTTTCTTTTTAAAAGTTAGAAATAAATATTGTGTATAAATTTACTAGCAATTTTTGTCTTGTGGTTCATGCAAAGTAAGTATTATTTTTCTATTGTATGTGCTGAAAATTGTGTGCGCATATTAGCGTTTTTGGTTGTTGAAGTAGGGTTGTTATTAATCGGGTACAACATTAATTTATTACGATCTAATGGGTGAAATCTGAAACTGAGCGTCTGATGATTTCCTTGAATGTTGTGATTTTTATGCAGAATTTTTTATTATCTTGATAATATTTGCGTTCATATTTATGAAATTGCTGATCTAATGAAAATTTCTTACGTGCTTCACCAATTTATGACAATAAATAATTGTCGTAAATTGATGGAGTAATACATTTACTCCATCAATATACGAAATTTGAATTTTTAAAAATGTTATTATGAATGGAACCTGGGGAGCAAAGCATAGAGTTAAAGAAAAATTATAAAAAATCTGTATATGTTGGCTTCAAATAAAGCATCGAACATTTTGAACTATTGATGTGTTTATTCTACAGTGGTATATTTAATTAAAATATTTTTTTCCAAAATTGTGTATAATAAAATAAAGAATGCAGGGCATTCTATGGGAATCCTAGAAATGATTTCATGCAAATTAATATTGAGCATATATCCAGAAGATCGGTGTTACGAACAAAGAATTGTTCAAACGATTTTCGAATTATTATGAGTAGTTGATAAATTATTTGTCAAAATTTTAAATTTATATTCTCTATCTTACTAGAAAAATTGTTGCATTTGCTCTTTTCTTCTTTTTTTGAGGCCATTTTTAACAGGAAAAAAAAAATAAATAAAAAAGCTGAATGAGCCAAAACATTTAAGTTAGATTATAGAAATGATAAACATAGAAAGAAAATTAGAAATAAAGGAGCTATTTGATGTTAGCTTATAGAAACATTAGTTCAAATCGGGAATAGGGTGTCCCCTAGGATATTGGCGACAAAATTTGGCGACTTCCTAAATAGGTTGTCAAATGTGTGTGACTTAAGTATTGAATATGCTTAAATCTAATATCATGACCTAAATCGCCAATTATTGCTCTCAAAAGTCGCTAATCATTTAGGGGACACCCTATTCCTAATTTGAACCGAAACATTAAACATGCATGACAAGACAACTTATTAAAAAGATTGTTTTAATGAAGAGACAACAATCATCAAAGATTGTTTTAATGATGACATTGTCAGTTCCATTACACCTGTTTATTGTTGATGAAAATGTATTTATTGTTATGTAGCTTATTGTTACTCTTGTATTGTACTTGGTAATTCGGCAGGTATGGGATCAGAGTACTGCTGGATTACTGAAAATCATTAAAAATAATGTATTTAAATCGCAAAAGTTATGTATTGTATGTAATTTATTACAATATGTGGAAACAAAATATGTTATACACATAATACTGATACTAGAAAAACATATTTTTTTGTATTGATAAACTGCATTCCATTTAAGTAGATGTCATAATATAATTTGGTTTTTTTCTGTTTCGCTGGTGCTAATCTCGTCAAGTAGACTTTATTCGCGACAATACATAGTATACACATATTCTGTTTGGGGTCTGTTATATCATTTTTGGCGACTTTATTGCTTGCGCCGTTGAAATGGAAAAGTACCAATAATTTTCTGCAACTATTTATCCTGTTTGGAAATGTTTTTTGACAGGTTAGAAAGGTAAAGTACTATATTATAGAGATTTTAAAACAGGCCTGTCCAATCTAAAAGACTGCTGGCTGCTTTGGAATTGTATTTTATTCTTATTTGTAGCATTATATGTATATATATGTATAAATATATATATATGTATAAATATATATACATATGTATATATGTAATGATTTCTCTTAATTTATTTTCCTAATTTATATTTCATTTATCATAGTACTGCTTTCATCATTATTTTGTGAAACCATTCCTTTTAATCATTAATTTACATATCAAGCAATTTTCAAATATGCTAAGATCAGCATTTTCCATGCTCTGAAGTGATATTTACTACATGCCAATTAGTCTCTTTGTAAAAGATCCCTACATCTATTACCATGTGATTTGTATAATCCTTTATTTAACTTTTCTTGAAAAACAAATGGGGGAAATTCTCAGCCACTTTTTATCTGATTACCAGAGTGAGTGGTCGTGTGTAGGCTGTTACTACTCTCGATGTATCTACCTCCCTGTCATGTGAACATAAATTCATAATTCATTGATTTAGAGTTTCTTTATTGTGCCATGACTTAAGCACTGAAGTATAAGAAATATGTGTGTGTGTGATGAATTTGATTTATCACCTTTTAAATTTTGGCTCTTTAAATATCATTTCAAAATCTTGCAGTAAAAACTATACTCTGTTTCACCTTAACTTGGCATTGCTGATAAAGCTAAGAGGGGCAAATTACAGCTGTTGTCATTGAAACTAGGGTTGCACTGGGAGAAGGGAGTGACTATAACCAACAAAATTTGCTGAATTTGGCGACGAAAGAAAAAAATTTGTACAGAAAATTTATTTATTTCATTGTAAGTATCTTTAATTCAATTAGCTCATTTGTTAGTCCCATTAATAAAACAAAAATTTCTATCATGGTTATATATCTTCATCTAGTTTGTTGTCAAGCTTATCTGCTGAGTAGCTTTATGAATCATTATTAAGAATCGTTTATACTATTTATTGCATTTCAAATAGTTATACAAATAAGGTAGTTTAAAATATTTAACCAAACTTTTTTATAAATATTAGTGACAATGAGAAAAATATTTGCATCAAATGAATTTACAGTTCATTAGTACTCAATAGTTCTGAATCGTTAGAATCATTATTCATAGATATAATTAAGTTTTGATTTGCCCACATTTTTTCAACAAGTCCATCGATTTCTCACATCTCTTTCCCTTTTTCGGTGACCCGTGTGGTGACCAGGAATGACAGAATAGTCCCACTGTAGCTCATGCATGTCATAAGAGGTGACTAAAATGGGTATCCAGCGTAAGGGTGTATAGTCAGGCATCCTGCCCCTGGGAATTATATCAGGGGACCTCAGGGACTTGCCTTCTTCAGGTAAGTACAGGCAACATGACCCCGAGACACCCTAGTGATCTTTTTCTTTGCCATGGGGTTTACTGTCTTTGATAAACGTGGGTGATGTGCCCCTGTGTTACCCTAGCAATCCTTCTCTGTTTTCGACCCTCCTCCTTGTCAACCAATTTTTGTCTTTTTTTTTTCAATTTCTTCACATTTAGACCACTGCTAAATCTTTTTTAGTACAGCATAGCTATATCTGGCTCTTGCGCCAATAATTTTTTCATTCACTCACACTTTCCATCCTTTTTGTTGACCAATCTTTTTTCATTGTTTTAACGTCTAGGTCACAGATTTACCTTGTTTGGCGCAGTATGGCCACATCTGGTTCTTGCACCAATAATCTTCATTACCACTATCACTTCCCTTTTTCAGTTACATGATTAATGCAATTCGTCCAAATTTGAACAATCATCTCTATTCCTTGAATAACAAGATCCTTTACATCATTGAGTTGAAAAGTTCTGTTTTCCCCAGCAACATGTCCTTTTACTTGGCTCTAAATAATCTCAATTGAATTGAGCTCGCAGTGATAAAGGGGTAGTCTTAAAACTTTATGGCCAAATGCTTCTGCAATTTCTTCTGCTCCATAACTATCACACAAATGTTTTACTTTGCTGATTTTCTGTAAAAGTTCAATTTTTATTATATTTTGGTTACTGCATAATTTCTTTTTTGATAACCACTTTTGAATTGTACTTTCTTCCAATGAACTTGAGGTAATATTCTCCTTCTTCACAGAATGGTAGGGGCCACTGTCCATCACAATGATACTGTTG
Organism: Nephila pilipes; assembly: GCA_019974015.1. Lineage (NCBI taxonomy): Eukaryota > Metazoa > Arthropoda > Arachnida > Araneae > Nephilidae > Nephila > Nephila pilipes. Next base: position 2,025,941 of record BMAW01128512.1, on the reverse strand, counting down.
GGTTTTAATTTTGGCATGGCATTTTCAAACCATTTCTCAAAATGGTTACCATCCATTTCTTCACTATAGTCCCCTGTTTTTTTTCCTACAGAAATGTCTGCAGCATCCCAAACAAATCCTTTGTTGCTTCCAATGTGAGTTATGATAAGTATCCTTCCTTTGCTTTTGGGTGCAATCAAACCTACTGTTAAATTAGAAGAAAAAGCTTATGACTGCTTGTAATTTTTGTATCTTGCCACACTCGACTCTGAGAATGTCCTTCATTCACCCAGGTTTCACCCAAATAGTATATTGATACATTTTCTCTCTTAACTCCCTAATTTTTCGCAAATAATGTTTGCACCAGAACAGCCTGTCTTTTCTTTTTTTCAAATGAAAACCCATGTCATTCAATATTTCGTACAAGATAGTCTGGCTTATGTAACATCATTCAATTCTTTCAGAACTTTGTCTAATTGTAGGAATCTCATTCCTACGAAAAAAATTATGAATTTTTCGTTGAATGCTTGACAATGTAAAGTCATCAATTTTTTTTTCCAACGAAATTCTGTCCTTTTCGAAACACCAGTTAGATGAAAAACCTTTTCAACCATTTAACAGGTTGAGGGTTTTCTTCTTGAAGTTTAGAATAAACATTTGATACCTTTCTTCGAGTTTCACTTCAAATTAATTTTCGATGCTTTGATGGTGTTGGTGAAATTCCTTCTTCAGCCATGTTTAGAATGTCAAACAAATACAAGGGAAAAATGCCAATGATATTAAAGACGCAAAGTGAATGGCATAGAATTGGTGTGGAAGCGTAGCAAGCTTGCAAGTAATGTTACCTTAAAAACTGGCCTTCAGCCAAACTAGAAATCCTTCACGTCTCTGTTTCGACTATAATCATTCGCTTAGATAAAAATAAATGGTTTTAAGATGTTATTACCTTGAAATATATCCTTAAAATCATATTTTCTATAATGCATGACATTTTTTAAACACACTTCTATGCATTTTTTTTATTTTAAATTCTAAAACAAGATGGAACTTTTTTTAAGTGGATTGGTACATTTCTACCTTTCCTACTGCTGCCAAGTTAAAGTGGTGCTGAATATACTACTTTCACCTCTTGAGTCACATTCCCAAGCCCAGTAGAGAAATCAAGAACATTCTGCAGTTAATTAAAAGAAATTGTAGTTTATTGAATTTGATGTATTTTTACAGAATATATTTTAAAAAACTGTCCTGCAGTTACAACATAATGCTAGTGCTAAATTACTAGTAATCAAAAGAGATCAAGCAGTCAGTCTGTCTGGAAACCATAAGCTTCTGGATTAAATATATTAGACTTTCTTCAGACAGATAGACTGTTACCATTTTGTGTGATCCACACATTGTATTCCCTCCCCATATTTAGTAATGCACACTTATTAATAGATTTCTTGGTTAGGCATATGTCCCTCAGGCACAAATCGGCTTTTTAAAAGGAGCTCAACTTTGTTATTGTTTCTGAGCAAGAACGTGGGAGACAAATTGTGACGATAGTTGAGTCAATGTACTGAGTACTTAGATATTCTCCTACTAATAGGATATGATATGGATGGCTCATGATGGTCTATGCAATTTTATGTACAATAAAATTTTTTATTTTTGTTCAGATGACCACCTCTGTTGATCATATGCTGACTTCTGGCAGGCAGCATGTGAGCTGCTGGTTTGGCCAGGCCTGATTTAAAAGAAATGTTAGGAGGGTATTTAACTTCGGGATTTGAAGAATGACTAGGAGTTTTTTGAATAGGAGGATTATCAATTTCACAGATGCTGTTGTAAAAATTTTGAGTGTTTTATGGAAAGTATTTTAATAGTAGGAATTTGAATTATATATTTGTTAGATGCATGATGTGTGGCTGTTTGAGTCAAAATAAAGTTTATCAAAAATATATTTATTCGTCTCTTTTAAAACCTTACGACTTTAATATTCCTCTAGCAAGCCGAACCACCTTGTGTGTTAACACAAAGTATATATATAGAACTGAAACTGATGATCACTGATTTTATGGACGTACAGGAGCACTTCTGATGACGTCACACATGATGCAAGGATCAACTTGCTTGGTAACATAATTAACATAAATTTTGCTTTGCAAATAAATTATGATTGCACTCACTACAAAGTACCCCCCCCCCAATGACAAAGGGAACGAAAATCACTTTGAAGTGGATATACTCATAAGAATAGAAAAATAATACAAGAATGTGCAATATAGAACAATAAGAAATGAATTATAGTTCCATACAAATAAATTGTTACTATCAGAAATGTATAACTGGAATATATTTTACTTCTAAATTTCCTCGCACAATCGCTTTGGAAAATGAACGTGCCTCCCATATCTTGTTGTCTTCACATTTGTACAGAGAGTTTTCTCATTTTGTAGCAAATTTTTGTATTTCACATGGTGTGTGTGTGTCATCAAATTTTCGATCATTAATTTAACCAATTCTCATCAAGCTAGAGCTCTGAAACTTTGGGAATCGTTCTTACTCGCTTAATAATGCAATATTTAGATACTTGCGATAAGTTTTAACTGATATTTCCTTTAATAATGCAGTTTAGCCCAACCACTTGGTGTGATTTCAAAAATTGGCACCAAACTTGGCGATTTTTTTTTTTTGGCTGAGCGTTAAATCCGTGAAACGGAACAGGGTAGCCACATTTGGCAAAATACTGCCAAATAATTCTTGTCGCCAAGGGTGGTTGGGTTAAACTGCATTCCAACCATTAATTTACCGGATGAATTAATTAATTTTAGTTAGTTTTTATGTTTTTATGTATTTCACTTGGCGTGTGTCTGTCTGTGTGCGTATCAGTGTGTCATCAAATTTTCTATCATTAAGGCTCCCTTCGAGCGATTCCGAAAGTAAGAATCGACGAAAGCTCCCTCTACTGCGAAGGGGGAAGGGGCGTTACTTAGTGCGGACAAAGTACTCATACAATACTGGTCATATGGAGCAGAAGTAAATAGTTCTCTTATAAAAGAGAAATTACAAGCTTTATTTTTCTTAATTTTCCTTATTTCGCTTGAATTCAAATTAGGAACTTCTTAGATGCTTTTAATTTTTTTCAATTTTGCTCTAATATTTTCCATTTTCTTATATTTATGTTTTGACAGCTATCTTGAAGTTTGAAAATGACGTCACAAGGTAATAAATATTAACTCTAGACAGAACTGAAAGAAGTAGAGCTGTTTCCCCACCTCGATTCTTCCCCTTCTATCTCCCCCTCCATTCAGAACAAGAGAAAAAGGGGGTAATTTGATCTCCATCGTTCTTTTACGCAGTTTCTTGCAAGCTTTTGCAGTAGGGATCGGTCCCTCCCGAGGCTAAATTGCCCTTCTGTGTTGTTCAAGTGTTTGAAAGCTATCCCAAACTAGGAAGAAACTGGCTTTTTCATTGCTTCAAAAATAGTCATTCTTCCCTTTCGACAACTTTTTTTTACTCCTTTTTTCATGCCTTCTAATTTCAAAAAATCTGTTTCTACTATTTCATTTTTTTCAAAATCGCATCACTTGATTTATAAAAGATCGACAATGTTAGTGATATTCCAAATTTTGTGTATACTGATTAATTATATGAAAATAAATTTTAATATAATAAAATGTTCTATATACAAAATTTTGCAGAGAACAGATTTTGCCACCCAAAGTGCGCTTTTTTTGTAATTATTATTAAATTACTCAATTAAATATTAGAATTAAAGTAAACGATAAAATATCGAGAAATGGACGATAGTAAACTTTTCTGATATTAAAATTAAAGGAACCAGTAAATTATTAAATTGATTTTATTTTAGCTAAGTGTAATTAAAATCAAAGCAAACGATAAATTATTAAATTGAATATTATATCAACTACATGTAATTAAAATTAAAGGAAATGACTAATTATTAAATTGAATATATTTAAGCTATATGTAATTAAAATTGAAGCGAACGATTAAAAATTGGGAAGTGATTTCGTACGCGAAAAGTGATCTGGTTCGCCAAAATTGACCCAACTAAAACAATAGCCCCTTAGGGTGACTAAAAAGCTGAAACCTGGTCAAAACAAATTGCTCAATGAGGTTGCTGCATTGTCAGTATGTGGTTGTATTAACTGAAATAATTATTTGAATTTTGTTGCTAATATTGTATCCAATTCTAATTGCCCCAATAGGAAAGAAAATTTATATCAAGGCATTTGCTTTTATTAAGAGTTTGGTTTTTGTAACTAAAAGACACAGATTGTAATATATATTTATTTTAAATTTCATAGCTGTCTTGTTGCTTTTAGAGTAAAATTAATAAAAACTAAAAAAAAGCAAATTTTATATTTCTATAAATATATATATATATATATATATATATATATATATATATATATATATATATATATATATATATATATATATATATATATATATATATATATAAAAACACACAATAAAAAAAT
>BMAW01128512.1:2009364-2021372 GCA_019974015.1 Nephila pilipes | reverse complement strand
ACACACACTTTTCATTTACTTTTTTTACAAGATTTTATTTGGATTACTCTCATATTGAAAACAAAAGTTTTAAAATCATTACCTTAACTCAATTTTTGTTTTTAACGAAACAATTATCTGTAGCAGAAGTATTCAACCTTTTACACTTTGAAAACCCTTTGAGCTTACCGTTTTCTTGAAGGAACCTCTTGATCAAAGTGCTGAAAAAATAGGATATCAAAGCTTTATCCTACTCAAATTAACAAAATTATTACTGTCTCTTTTTTTTTTTCTCATCACAACACAAACTTCTTATTAAGATAATGAAAGGAAAGATAGCTAATGGCGTTTTTGTTTTTGTTTTTCTAAAATGTATTCTATCAATGAATAAAACAACAATATTTTAAATTAAAACAAATTCATAAAAAAGAAAAATTTTAATGACCTGGCCATGATTGTTTTTTTATTTCAAAGTTTTTTAACACTTGGAATAATTGATAAAACCTGCAACCTATTGTCCTGTTCAGCAACCAATCTGTTTCTGCATTTTGTTTTTGTCGCAGCGTACAAAGAGATAACGTTTTCTCATAAATAGGTCGAAACAAATGACATTATATGTTCCTCAAATCTTTTGGCAATTTCAGGATATTCTTCTCTAAAGTCAATCCAAAAATGCATAATATGAACTTGACTAAATTTTAGTTTCAGTTGAGTGCCGATCAATATATCAATTTAAGAAATGCGGATTGAGCCAAAGAATTGAGACTAATATGTGACCTAATGTGTCTCGATTAATGTATTTGAAGCACGTGACTTTCATGAAACTTAGGATTTTGTTTTGTCCAAAAAATATTTATTTATACTTATTTTTCATAAGCACTTACGGCACCCCTGTCAAAGTGCTAAGGTACCCTAGGTTCCGTGGAACCCAGGTCGAAGACCTCTGATCTATAACAAAGGCTTACAAAAATTTAAGGTAATAATAATTTTAGTTTGTACAGGTAATCACGTTACAGTATCATTAACATCACATGTATGCATCAAAGGCTCACAATAGAAGCTTATAAAACACAGAATGAACAAACAAAAGAATAAATAGTATGCATGTGAAATATTTATATTGAAAGATACAAAATTTATATTTTATTCCCAAATCAAAGGCAAAGATTCTACAGAAGTGGGACAATGATCGTACAATTTCAGGTGTCATTACCTTTATCAGACCTTGGTTAATTTTTCTGAAGTCTGTCGCTGAAGAGTTCATGTTACTCTAGTACGTCATTTGTGCAAACAAATAACAAAATCTAAGCTTTAATAAATCATATTTTTCTAAAAATATAATACTATGTAATAGAAAAGAAATAAGACATAAAATATGGTAACTAATTTTACGAACTTTATAGGAAAGCTATATTCTAAGATACTTCATATAATCGTAATCTACATTTATATTCAAAAAATAATTAAATCAACCTTAAACTATAAATTTATCTCAATCAAGAGACTTTGCCCACACAATCTCATCGTTATAGAAATTTGTCGATTATTCTCGACTTTTAATTATGTAAAATAATGTAGTTGGGGGGGGGATTTACTCTTATGGATACTCTATTTTTAATTATAAGAAGGGAATAACATTTTAGATATATATGAAATTAACACGAAATTCATTAGAGTCTCTCAATAAAAATGAGTACTTGTTTCGTGCTAGGATTATTTCTAAAGAATCTAAGTTATTTATTTATGTTTTGGCACTGAGACTAAAAAAAATCAATTACTGGAAAGGAAGAGACGAGGATGATAAAATATCAATAACCTTTCTACCATCATAAAAATGCAATTTTTCCTTAGTATATATAGTTTGGCGCAATCTCGTTAACCTATCTTCATGAAACGTCCATTTTTTATTTTAGAGAGGTGAAAAGACAATTCAATAAAAATTAAAAAGTTGTTTGCAAAGTTTTGCAAAGAACAGATTTAGCCAAACAAGGTGCGTCCACATAAAAAATAGTTCATTTGATAGCTAATAATTGTAAATCAATATTAAAATCATTTGATCACTAAGCTAAACTAAAAATATGTAATTTGAAGTTCTCAGGGGGAAAAAAAAAGGCTGCCTCACCGCTTAAAATTCTAAATAAGGTTATTTATTTTCAGACCTTTCTTGATTCCAGTTTACAAATGATTCAAGGTAATACATAAATAGATAAGTATACAAAATACTTAATTTTTATATTTGTTTCACTTCAATCCAAGAAAAAAAAATGGGGAAATTTATGACGATATATTTTTGGAAATTGAGTTCATTAGTGGTGAAAGCAGGTATATTTTATTTCAATCCAATAAAAAATTCAAGAGAAATTTATTACGACATATGTTTGAAAATTAAGTTTGTTACTAATGAAAGCAGACATAAAAAAGAAAAAACAAGTTAATTTTTGAAAAGTGGTCAGGTACGGCATTTATAGGGTATAGAAAACAATAGCCCCTTGGGTAGCTAATATTTGTTGGCAGAGCTTCAATCATATAATATCAATTTAATAATTTTCATTCTGCATTAGTTGCTATACTAAAGAGAGGGGGGAAAGCTAATTCGAGGTCGAAATCTTAAAACAAAATTTGTAAGGATTGAATATTTACTAGTGTTGCAATTGGAAGAAACATGAGAGCTATTTATTGTTTTTTAAATTTGAAACACGGTGGTGGTTCTAATAAAATAGGCCTCGAACTCTCGTTGCGATTAAAACATCACTAGCCACAAAATAGCGAGCATAACCATTCGGGTACTCCATATGCTGTTTCAAAGCAGTAAAATAATGTTTCCGTTCTTGAGAAATGTAGTAGCCATGTAAAATTGTTCACATATATAAGAACCAGTAAAAATTTAATGCAATAAATTTCTTCTCTGTATTCTTCATTTAATCATAAAAACTCGATATATTTTAATCTGATTCCTACAAATGGAGTTTTGAAAAAATAGTAATAAATGGTTACGCATATAATTTATGTAGATGTGCATTCAATTTTATCATAAAAATTTGAACAATATTCCTTTAGTTATAAAACAATTTAAAAAAAAAAATTCTTTATCTCTCTCTAAATAGCGTATCTAAAATATCTATTGTTCCTTTTAATAATTAATAAAGTAATTTGTATAGTTTGTTTTTTTAAAATAATCAGTAAAAATAGTGTAAAAAACGGAGGATTACTTGTATTTTTAAGAAATCGTGAATGAAGCTTACTTTTTAAACACTGTGAAATACCACATAGATATCTGTATAGCAAGCTAGACAAACTTTCAACGGATATTACGCAACTAGGGGGGGATCCTAAGATCACTAAGAAATTCCCAGAATCGGCTGACTTCCCTCTGAAGGGTTGTAAATTTCCTTTTGTCAACGTATCTTTACCATGTATCCTTGCGCATTGAGGCGGGACTTTTAATATTGCTTTCCCCTTTTTCCACGCTTAGTTTGCTGACTCAACAAATTACAAGCAGGGAAATAAATTAAATTTTTTAAAAAAATATGCATTTGAAAGAGCGTAAAAAAATAAAGGCTTCTGTGGAATTACTTTTTTTTTTTCTGATTATTCAAAGTATTTTTATGATCAATTTAGTGCGCCGGATGCAAGTTTTCAGATCTTTAATAAAAATTTAAAAATACTTGCAAAAATCAGAAAAAAAAGTAACTCCACAGAAGCCTTCATTTTTTAATGCTCTTTAAAATGCACTTTATTCCATGCAGTTAAAATAAATATTCTAGATGTGAGACTTTAAGTACGTAACTCCATAGGATTAACATTAGGTGAGGAAATTCGTGGTGGCGTGTCGACGGGAGCCTTAATTTAACCAATTTCCCATCAAGCTAGAGCTCTGAAATTTTGGGAATCACCGTTCTTACTTGCCTAACAATACAATATTTAGATTTTTGCAACCAGTTTTAACTAATATTTCAATAATTTTCTTTAATAAACTTTGCCACCATATAAAAACGTTGGTTTTTATCTTGAATTATTATTACTGTTTAGATCAATGACAAATTTTTTGTTTGATCGATGTTTTACCATATGAGGTCCAGAATATGGAGGAGTTAAAGGAGGTCTTACTTTATCAATTCTTAAAAATACATGAGAACAAGAACTTAAAGTTGGATTTACAAAAAAATTGTTATTACCATAAGTTACATTTGTTGGTTTCAGTTTTCTTATCATTGAAATTAAATTAGATACATTAGTGGATGGTATAGTTGCATTTACAATAGAATCATCACAGAAAGATCAGACGGTAAATGCAATGTTGTGCCATAAACAAGTTGAGAGCTAGTAGCATTCAAATATCTTTTTATAGCATTGCGCAAACCCAACAACACTATAGGTAAAATCTCTGTCCAATTTAAGTTTTCGTGATCTATGAGAGAACTTTTAAGATGTCTTTGTAGTCTCTATCATACAATTTGATTGCAGGTGGTATGATGCAGAAAGTATTTAATGGCTACCTAAAATGTATGTTAGTTCACGAAAAAGTGTGGATTTGAAATTTTTACCTTAATCGATTGTGATTGTTTCTGGTGTTCCAAATCTGGATATCCATCCATGCACCAGTGCACGTACTGTTGTCTCAGCAGTAATATCAAAAGTAGGAATTACTTCAGACCATCTAGTGAACCTATCTATGATTGTAAGACAATAGTGCTTCCCATCAGAAATGGGAAGAGGCCCTATGAAATCTAAGTGGATATGAGAGAATTGAGCATTCGACTCAGCAAACATGCCAAGAGGAACTTTGGTGTGCTGAAACTCCTTAGCACGTTGGCATTTGACACAAGCACAAACTCTGTCTCTTATGTCAGATTTCATTTTTGGCTAAACGAATCGTTTGAAAATCAAATCCTGAGCAATCATTTTATAATCTAATTTGATGTAGTTGTGATAGCATCGATTTTGATTCGGGAAAGAACATCAGCAGTAATATTATCCTTAACATTAACGTGACGAAAGTTGGTTGGGAAATATAATCTAAATGTCTAAGTGGACATGGACTACATTTTTCTAGTTTTTGTTTAAATGCAAAAATTAGGGGTTTCTAATCAGTATAAATTGAGAAATTTCCACCTTCAAGCATATGACAAATTTTTTTTATAGATGCGTAAATTGCATATAATGCAATTGACAAAAGTGCAATTGGTTCCCATTTATCATCACACAGTTGTATCAATGAATTTCCAATTGCTACATCTGATGCATCTGTCCAAAGACTTAAAAGAGCACCAGGAATGGGATGTTTTAGGAGGGCAGCTTTGGTAAGAGCTTTTTTAACATCTGTAAATGCTTTTTCAGCTTCCTCAGACTATTGAAGAGAAGGTTCAGAAATTTTTGTTGGTCTCAATGATTTCTTTTTATTAGTATGGCCTTCAAGAAATTTAATTAATGGTGATAGTATATGAGCGGCCTTGGGAAGAAATCTACGATAAAAATTCAACATGCTCAAGAATCTATGAAGTTGAGTAAGGGTAGTGGGTCTCGGAAATTTTCGAATAACTTCTACTCGATCAGGGATTGGAGAAACTGTGAATCCTAAGAAATCCAAAGTAGGAATGCCAAATGTACACTTAGATGATTTAATTGTAAGTCCATAATGATTTAATCTGGAAAAGAGCTAGAAGATGTTCTATGTACTTTTCATAAGATTGGGAAGCAATTAATTTATCATCAATGAAAGCGTAAATACCATCCAATCATCATATCCGGGTCACCATGTTGACGCATGGTGTGTGGCTGTTTGAGTCAAAATAAAGTTTATCAAAAATATATGTCTCTTTTAAAACCTTGCAACTTTAATATTCTTCCAGCAAACCGAAACACACTCGTGTGTTAACACAAAGTATATGTATAGAACTGAAACTGAGGATCACTGATTTTATGGACGTACAGGAACGCTTCTGATGACGTCACATTCGAGGCGAGGATCAACTTGCTTGGTAACATAATTAATATAAATTTTGCTTTGCAAATGAATTATAATTGCACTCACTACATACTTATTGGGTAACATTAAATGATTTATTCAAAATAATCGTAATTTAAATACAAAGAACAAACATAGTAGTATAAAAATAATGGTCTAAAAAACTTACATTCTGCTGCAAAGAGTAAAACAAATGAATAAATGTGACACCTTAAAAAAGCAGTTTGAATATATATAGTCTGAAGCAAAAAAAAAACAACTGTGATATCATGTGTCATAATATGTGCCAGATTTATGCTCGGGGAACACAAAATCTGCTGTATTGGTCACTTTAACATTATATTTAAAAAAAATCTAAAGAGAATTTAAAAAAATTTGATTTGAGATGCGTATCATCCATAGCTTAGTGCCTCTATATCTTTCCTTTTTCGCTAAGTTGTCCAAACACATGGACTTTTCCTTGCATTTATATTGATGGATTTGGACTGGAACAAAAGCTTATCTAGCTTGGTTAGTTTTAAACTGATTTCAAAAAGTCGAATTGCGGACTTACGGCCAGTGGTATTCGTCAAGTTGCAGGTTTGGACCTTGATGCTACAAAAGACCCACCATGTAACCGGGGCTGATGTACTTTCCGTCTGTTGGGGTGCAAAGTCCTGTTGGTGTGGTGTGGAAGTTTGGAAAAGGGGTGTCAACTTGGGTGTTGTCTTCGTCTCTTGACCGAGGTTCAAAATTTCGAGGTCTGTCCCTAATAGCTCTTGTTTTGCATATCATGCGACATTAATAAAACCAAACCTATAAACAATCAGTGAAAAGTGCATCTTATGAGCATCTAAAGTTTTGTTTTTGGTTATGAGCATTAAAGTTTTTTGAGAGCAGAAAAAAAATTTGTTGCATTTGCTGAAAAATACAGAAAAGTGGTAAAAATTGAAATTTTTTAAAAAATATCAAAAATAAATTGGAATTTTTTTTTTTATGGGATTATGTGATCATGACTTTTCACACATCAGTTAAGCATCTTAAAAATTTTGAGTGATATAATGAACAATGGTGTAACAGACAAACTTTCAAATTTATACATCAGATTGAATTAAATGAATAGTTTGTATATCAGTTTTCTATCTAACTATTTTTTTTAAAAGTATTTTACTTTTATGTACAATTATCCTTTTATTAATTATTTTCCCTTTCATTGCAGATGCGTCCTACAAAAAGAATTTACTCAGCAGAAAAGAAAAATCCCAAATATCTTAAGTATGATGTTCATGTTAATCATTTCATCTAACAATTACTTATCTTAGATTCTTTTAACAAGAATTTTATTTTCATTTGCCATTTAAATACTTTTAATAAAATTGGTAAAAAATATAGATAACTGTATAGATCTATGCTAAAATATAGATATAGATCTATAGATAATTGCTTTAATATTATGAAGTTGTAAAATAAGTTCAATATAGTGGAATGTGTAAATTACTAATTTGTATATCAAATCTTTGCACATGTGTATTGAAAATATAACTATGTAGAATGGAAGGAAAATTCTTTTTAATGAGGACCAATTTTTGAATAATATTTTTAATAAATTTTAAGTGAACTGCAAATTAGCTTCAAAGGAAATAATGATTTAGTAAATAAAACAGCCAAGTAAAAAATATAAATATAAAACCAGTGTGTGTGTGGTGGTGGTGGGGGGTAAGGCCTGCAGGTCATTAATTAAGTAAATGTTTTAAAAACTTTTGTGATTAAAAAACTTAATTTAAAAAGTTGGAGTTTATAAAGTAAATATTAAATTTTTTATTAAACTGTAACCAATAAAAAATTATATATTAAGGTTAACAGAAATTAAAATTAAATAATAGTGTTTTACATTTTATTTCTTTGCTCTGGAGAATATAAAAACTGGACAGTTCAGCTGCAAGTATAAAATGCAAGGTGCGGATGTTAAATAACGAGACTGATGCTACTACAGAAGAAGTATGCATGTGCCGAAGCCAATGTCTGACAATTTAGCGTTAGCTTTTCTGTTTCGAATGCTCTCGCTTCTGTTAACAAATCCACAAGGCCCAAAGACTTCGATCATGTTATTTAGAGTTATTTTTTTTTATTTCGCCAGAAAATTTATAAGTGTAACAACTTATTAAATGAAGCTTATGACAATGAACGATTATTGCATGCGTGGGTTTTTAAGTGGTTTAAGAGTTTTCAAGATGACCGAGAAGACATTAAAGATGATTCATACCACCTGTCCATGTCAAAAACTGGATGACAATGTTGAAAAAATTTGAAATCTGGTTGGATCTGACTGTTGGTTAAGTATTCGTGCGATTGCGGACATTATAGGAATTGACGAAGAATCCATACAACACATTTTCCCCACCCAGACATTGCGGCAGCTGTCTTGACATTATCTGTCAAGAGGTTTCTAACAAAGTACTACATCCCACTGTTAGATCACCTACCTTATTCGCTGGATCTTGCACCATGTGACTCCTATCTGTTTCCCAGGGTGAAATCTGCAATAAAAGGAACAAGATATGAGTCCTTAGAAGCTGTGAACAAGAAAAAGAGAGTGGCTCATGTCCTGAAGGAGCTGACAGAAGATGACTTCCAGCACTATTTCGAACAATAGAAGATTCACATGGAGCTTTGTAGGGATAGAGGAGGGGGGGATGTATATTGAAAAAGTGCTAATAAGTAAATATGAATGAAATCAAAATATTTTACAGCATCAGTCTTGTCATTCAATAGCCATACTTTGTATTTTTAATGAGTAATAATACCTTAATCAAAATATGTAATAGATATTTCAATAGCAATTAAAATTTTAGAAATTTTTTTTTCGAATTTGTTTAGTAAAGAACAAATCATAAAATATAATTATATCAAAAAAAATCTACGAAGAAAAATAAATAATCGCTAACACCAGTAATATATGCCAGAACTATGCTTAGTGGGGTGCAGAAATTTTAAAGTAGAGTGAAAAAGGCTATTAAAATTTGTTTAAGGTTGTAGAGTTAAAAATTTGGTAAATCCCACTAATTAATATTTTTCTGTGTTCTTTGTTGAAAATGGAGTCAAATGTTCTTTCTGTTTACTGTATGATTTCATTTGGATCAATAGATTTCTGGATGATGTGATTTAAAAATTTTGTAAAAATCCAAAATCGATGCTTTTCAATGTTATTTTCAATACTCAGCTTATTCAATACACTTAATAATGGAAGAATCATAATTTTGCAGTGTTTTGTTTGAGAGTTAGCCCCTTAAAATGTACAAAAATATTGCTTCAACAGTATTAAGAAAAATCTTAGAAACATAGAAGAAAATTAATGAAAAATAAAGATGCTTTTAACTTCAAGGAAATAAATTGAAAAGGAAATTTTAAATGCATCTTGAAATAGAAAATAATTTGTATCATATAGAACCTATCATTACTCATTGAAGTTACACTCTTCTAATCTCTTATTATTACATTCCTCTAATATGTAGCCATTGTGTTTGTTCTCCGACAAGGAGACACATTTTAACCGAGTAAATTTTTTTTTTTAACTCTGTTCGTTTCAAACATTTTATGTCTTGCATATTTCTTTAATTGATTTGGGTGGTTGGGGAAAATCCCCAACCAAATAATTTTTAAATTGTTACATGGCATTGACTTTACTCAACATGTAAAATTTTAAAATCTAACTTTTATCAATACATTATCTGTTGTTTTATTATTAGTCTATTTTACTTGATTTAAATGAAAGTATTTTACCTTGTGTTTGGCACAAAGTATTTTACCTTGTGTTTGGCACAATGTATCAAAAGAGGATTCAGTGCCATAAACTCATTCAACCAAACATATTAGAGGAACAAAGAATTCAACACATTTTGATTGAATGCTCTACTTTTAACTCTGTTTGTTTTCAACTTTTTAAATCATTCAGCATTCAGTGTTATTAAAATAACTTGGTTGTGGAAAATCACTAATAAAAAATGTTTACATGACACTGGGTTTTTTTTTACATCACATATATAATTTTACTAAAACATTATTTTTGTTATATTTTAATTGTTGCAATTTTAATATATTTTATTTGACTTCATGAAATATTTCACCTTGTGGTCGGTACACATGTCCCAAGAGGACTTAGTGCCAGAAGTTTAACCAGCATAACCTAACTTAACCTAAAGGCAACTTGGACCTATGTGAAAAGTTAAGCAATATTTATGTTTCCTTTAAACTTCGAGGTCAAGAGTTGACCTTTTAAAAGTCCAATTTTTTTGGAAACTACAAACACTGCCACACCAGATGCAACATTTTGAAAATGTTATTTTCTTTTCTGGTTGGAGTGGCTGGTAGTCAATAGCTGAAATCATTTCAGCTATCCAACCAATAGAAAAGATTGTGTCATGATTTTGAAGAGGTATAGCCAATCTCATTCCACTCTAAAATTCCAATTTGGAATAGACATTAGAGGGGATTTCTAAAAAAGTTTACTAGACTGATGAGTCCCAAAGGATAATGTAACTAATTATTCTAACTTGCAGGTAACACCTAAAATATGTTACATTAGTATAGCAAATGTAAGTGCAATAAACACTTCATCATATTGTAAATATTATCTATAATATTTTATTTAAAAATAAATTAATGTAAATAGCACTAGATATCCTGTCATTTAATGGTACTTGCATAAGGTAACTGACATGCCTTTGACAATGAAAAATGAGTTAATTTTACACTATATTTAAAAGATCCTTACTTTTTAAAATTAAAAGGAGTTAAGGTCATATTTTAGCTTTGGAATGTCTGAACCTTGATGGAATCTGTTTATGTAAACAAAATTGCATTCATAGACATTCATAATTATGTATGAACTAATAATTATCAATAGTTGCATTTACATTAATAAGTAATATACTTACCTTTAGGTACATCTTATATAATATCAGCGTTTATATAATTTTTAAGTTTACTGAGTAGGTAAAAAACGTAAAATTCTACACAATAACCTGAATGAAAATTTCAAAAATTTCTTTTCATTTCATTTTCAAATTTTTATATTTTATGATTCAAATTTCCCTTAATTTTATACAAATATTTTGCCATACATAATATTTATTAGTATTTATTAAAAAAAAATGAAATCCATCATCTAGAAGGTAGCTTCATTTCATAATTGAAAAATTTCAGTTTTATGGATGAAGTGTATTTTGAGGAAAATGTAACAAAGACTTGAAAAAAAGGTAAGACATTTTGAGAGAAACTGAAATAAAGATATTTTTCACTATAGTTGTAGTAAAACATTTTTTAATGGAATCCAGTAGTACATTATAATTTATTGGACCTCCTTACATCATTTTATCGATCAATGTTAAAGAGGTTCTAAATTCTATGAGGCTGGTTTAAAAAGTATTTGTATTTGTGGACAGATGGCATCATTAAGATAAATTGTTGTTACCATTGAGTGCTACCATCTATTGAATGGAGCCAAAACAAAATTTGATTGCTGCCTTATCGAATTATCACCATTGATGATGAATGGATTCATCAATACGCCCCAGGAACCCCCTCTCAGGAGGCTCATCTTCTTCAGATGAGTACGGGCCTCACAAACCCGTAATTCAGTGATCTTTTTTTTTCCTTTTCTTCTCCCCCTCTTTTTTTTTCTCTTTGTCATGTGTTTTGCTTTGGGGGTTTTCTGCTTGATATTTTATGATATCAAGCATAAAACAGTTTATTCTAACCTAGTTTTATTTCTTATCAGTGTTTGTGTTAACTCTTGTGTTTCTAAATAAATAAAATAAAATAAAAAATTAAAAATAAAAAAAAATATAAAAATATTTAAAAATAAAAAAAAATATAAAAATATTTAAAAATAAAAAAAAATCTTTGTGGTGTCTCTACTATCACACTAAAAGGCCGACGGCGTATCAATGCCGATTTCCTGCGTGCCTAGCTCTGGCAATACGGGGCCCCAGTACCTGTTGGCCTTCCTCAGAGTAGGCCTTTGATAATTTAATTTAATTTAAAATTGCCACATCAACAGATAAAGACAAACTCTAATATTTAAATC
>BMAW01128512.1:1975476-2009101 GCA_019974015.1 Nephila pilipes | reverse complement strand
GGCAGTTCAAATTGTCCGGCTCGAACGAATCTCTCCAGAGGTTACTCGTTTCCACGTTAGGAAAGGGTGGGGAGACGGGGTCTGGCGGGGGCCCTGTCGAACTAGAAGTCAATCCGTGTAATTTTTTTTTCTTAAGGCACTATGGCGACTTTTGGCTCCCAAAGCTGTTACAAACTCTATGAAATCGAATAGTGAATCATGGGCTGACCGTGTTGAGCGTCATGTAGAAAAATCAGATATTAGTACAAATAATAACAACTTTAGATTCTTCCTCATAAAAAGAGAAACTGACACTTTTACAACCATATCTCCCTTTTTGATTCAAAAGGGAATACAGGGTATGGATATCAAGGATTAAGGATATCAAGAAACTACGTTCTGGGGACCTATTAATCGAGGTCTCTAACTAAAAACATGCACAACTTGTAATGAGTATGAAGACCTTAGGACCTTATTCTGTAACGACTTCACCACATAGAAACCTGAATTGCTCTCCTGGCGTGGTATCCTCAAGGGAATTGGAAAATCTGTCGGAGGAAGAGATTTTGGAGAATTTGCAGGACCATCTGGTTTGTGGTGTCCGGAGGATTACGATTAGGAGAGGTGGTAAGGTGCTTAACACCCAGCACCTCATCTTGGCCTTTTCGACTCCTATCCTGCCACTGACTGTTCAGGCCTCATATCTCCGACTCTCCGTCCAACCATATATTCCAAACCCTCTGAGATGTTTTAATTGCCAACGATATGGCCATTCCAAGAACGCGTGTAGGGGACAGTTGATGTGCGCTCACTGTACAGCAACAGGACACGATAGTGCTTCCTGTAACGCTGCAGAAAAGTGCGTCAACTGTCAGGGCAACCACTCTACATACTCTCGTTCTTGCCCTAAGTGGGCCGAGGAAAAAGAAATATCTACGGTGAAGATGCTGCAGAATTTGTCGTATCCTGAGGCTCGCCACGTAGTAGCTTCCCATACTCCTGTACAGGGAAAAAGCTACTCTACGGCAAC
Source organism: Nephila pilipes (assembly GCA_019974015.1). Classification (NCBI taxonomy): domain Eukaryota; kingdom Metazoa; phylum Arthropoda; class Arachnida; order Araneae; family Nephilidae; genus Nephila; species Nephila pilipes. The sequence goes on along the minus strand of BMAW01128512.1, from coordinate 2,008,092 downwards.
CCAGACTATACGGTAAGTATCAAAATCCACGCAATTTCCAGAACCTGTTCCTACCACTAAGAAACCGCATCCTAAAAATAAGACACCACTACCTACCAATAAGACTCCACAATCTAAGAAAAAAATGTTATTAAAACGTCTTCCTCTGCTAAGGCTAATCAGGCTAGGCTATTGGCCAGGTCGAAAGCTTTGCAAAGGCAAAAACTAAAACTTGCTGTGAAGAACAGCATTTCTTGCAAAAAAACAAGAGTCATTGATGGGGATGCGGTGGTTTTACACCCATCGCCCGAAGATTATGACTCCATGGGGTCCTGGAAACGGGACCTTCCACTTCCAGTGCGCCCAATTAATGGCTTTTGTTTCCTGGAACTGCCGTGGTTTACGACCCAGACTATTGGATCTCAAATCCATACTATCTACGCACCAACCTGTCTGCATTGCTCTTCAGGAAACTTTTCTGAAGAGTAATATGACAACCCGCGTGCATGGATATCATTGTGTACGACGGGATGTTGATGTAACATCACCTTCTTCTGGAGGTGTTTGTATTTTGGCGTCCCAGAACTGTCCTCATAACGTCGTTACACTGACCACATCGTTGCAGGCTGTGGCTGTGCGAATTCATGCTTGCACTTTAATCACAGTCTGCTGCATTTATCTGCCACCTAACGATGTTGTGTCACAAATGGATTTAGACCGACTAGTCGATCAGTTACCAGCTCCCTTCCTTCTGCTAGGTGACTTTAATGGACACAGCCCTCAGTGGGGGTATGATGGTACAAATTCTCGTGGTCGGCAGATCGAGCGATTGATCTCTGATCTCAGTCTCTGTCTGCTGAACACCGACGAGAAGACGTATTTCCATGCTCCCACTAGGACTTTTCATTCCCTTGATCTAGCCATTTGTTCACCGACACTGCTACCGTCGCTGAATTTAGAGGTTCTAAATGATCTCTATAATAGTGATCATTTCCCTCTCCTGATCTCCCAGGTTCATGGTAATGGGGTGCGTTTACATCCCCCCACTTACCGCTTCAGCCAGGCAGATTGGGATTTATTCACACGGTTAGCGGTTATTACTGGTACAATGGTTCAAGGTCAGGATATTATTAGCTCTGTCCGAAATGTCACTACCTCTATCGTGAACGCTGCTGATGCAGCGATACCGAAGAGTTATTATTGACAATTATTGACAGTAATTCTACTTCAAAATGACCCTATTGCAAAAAGTTTTAAAATAAATTATATATGTAATGGATGTCTCTTGATTATTGTATTTTAAAGTTTTAAAATACAATAATCAAGAGACAATCTGATTGGATTAGATTTTTCAAATAAATGTTTCTGAAATATTTGACATAATTTGTCTTTTGAAAATTATATAAACTTAATTTAGTTTTATTGAGCTGAACAAGTAAAAAAATTTATTATTTTTTGTTTGAAGGAAACGAAGTTATCCTTTTGTTGAGGAAGCTGAAGATACGGCTGAGGAAGGTTTGTGACTTTCTTATGTCTTATTGTGATTTTTTAAAACTTAGTTTTTTAAAAATGTATATTTTGTGGTTTTTTGCTTATAAATATTTCAAATACATTAGCTTTTAATATGTTTGTGATTTTTGTTTTTGCTTATCTCACAAAATAAGTTTTCAGATGGAAATCTTTTCCGAGAATACTAGTTCTTTACTTTTCCTCAAATTTTTAAAGATATTTTTGTAATTAATGAGAACAATAGAAAATTATATATAAAATAAACTTGGGAATAAATTAAAACATATTTAGCCTTTATTTTCAAATTTTCTAGAATCCAAATCGTTTTTTTTTTTTTTTTTTTTTATTGTGGTAGCTCAGAATTTGTGAAATGCTAAATTAGATAATTTTTTTTAATATCAGCTGTTTCTCTGTACATATATTGAGAATTTTTTTTTTTTTGGCTGCTTTGAAAAATGTTTTAAGTTTTAGAAAAGAAATTAACTAAATTTTTTTAGATTTTAGATTAGAATATAGTAAGTTTTGAATGATGTAGTGAGAAATATAAAGCATGCAGATTTTATATTGATACTTTTGTATGCATTTAATAAAATGTATACCAGGTGTGGATACTTAAAAATGAGACTAATTCTGCTACAGAAGTACACATGCTCCAAATGCCAACGACCGACAACTGTTTAGCGTTAAGTCTTCTCTTTCGAATGCAGTGCTTCTGAAAACAAATTCATACAGACATAGCTTTCGTTGGCATGTGAGTTATATTTTGTTGCGCCAGATAAATGTAACAATAGAGCAATGAATTGTTGTGAAATTTCTCATGAAACTTGGAAAAACCACTACTGAAATTTGATGACAGAACTAACTTGACCCTAGATGATAGATTAAGCCACATCTAAACTTAAAACAGAGTAAAACTGACACTAATATTTAAAATCACATTTATTTGCATTAAAAAATATGATCAAACTGCCGGTCTTTACTGGCTTATTAACATCAGTATATAATCTAAACAGGAACATCACAGGAATCCGAAACAGCATCATCTGCTTTACAATTAATCTGTTTGTTTGTTTTGTGGGATATAGAGAAACAAATCTCCTTTTTTTACAAAATCTTTGAATTCAATAAATATCAAAATATTTAATACTTTGCAAGAATGCTCAGGAAACTTGTTTATTAGCTACAGTTCTCTCCAAAAATTCTTTGAAATTAATATTGTGCTGTGGGTCGATCTGGAGAATATTCCGGCGAAGAATTCTATGGGACTCGTGTAATTATTACTAGTCAAAAGAATGATTTGGTTACAGGTTCTACATTGTGCGTTATCATTTAAATCGAATTTATGCTAAAGCCCTGGGGTTATGATCATTTTTCTGATGGTTCAAGTACTTAGTATTTCCTGTCTTCTATTTTTTTTCCTATTTGGATATTATGTCTATGATGATGATGTTTCCTAAGATTTCGAAATATTAGCTTGAATAAGATTTTTCATTAATTCTTTTCATTCTGTTGTGGAAAATATCATTATTGATGTCTTCTGGGCCAATCTTGTCAAATACATACATTGGATTTCGTTTTGCGAGATAACCCCCCTGTTCATTCCAAAACATTTCCCGGAATACAAAGCAGAATCATCTGAGAATGAAAAGGAAGATTTTACTGGCTAATCTATGAACGACTTTTGGGGATTTAATGATATAATTTTTTAATGTTGAAAGCACAGAATGGCTATCAGAGAGAATTAACAGATTTTTCTTTTGATTCATTTAAGTCATCTAGAGCTTGGGATATGGTAAATATCAAATATATATATCAAATTGATATGATTTACGCTGAAGGCGAAAGATGCATTACTGCTATTGATGTCATACTTTGATTTTTTGATGCATCCATGGCTATTAGGAAAAATTCTCTGAATCTGTGATCTATTATTTCTTCAAAATGTCCTTTTATTACAAGAGTTGATAAGTTTTTATTTTGAAATCCAAATTGCTCTGTATAAATCTCACAAGGAAGATCCGTGTAATACATCGATATGGGGATTGAAATAATTTGTTTTTCATTGATGCCCAAAATATTAAAAATATTCTTGATGTTGTTTCTGTCCCTTTCAGGATTTTCAGATTTATTGTTTCAAGGCTATTGCAGTGCATAGGAGAAAAATTACCATTTACTATTTGAGATATAAAAAATTTAGTAGCCAATCGTCTTATTTTATCAGAAAAAATTTCCTATTTAGCCAATTGTAAGAGCACAATATTTTGGGTCCATCGTGTAAGTCCCAAGACAATTCTAAAAGCTTTAGTTTGAATAATATTGAAAGGTTTGAGCTGGTTATCAGACAATTTATTTATATGACAGGTGTGGTAAAATACTGCATATTCTGTTGTTAGTTGTTTTAATAAGATCTTCAGTTCTTGGGCTATAGTGTTTATACATCTTGCCTTTAAGGGCATTAATTTTTTAAAAGCATTATTTTTCATTTCATTCGTCATAAAAATATTTTGCTTGCGTTTAGAAAAATATACTCCTAAATATTTAATGGAGGATTGCCATGGTAGTGGGTACCCAGCCAACATAATAGTAGGATATATTTGAATTCTCTTATTTGAAAATTCCGCTATTATACTTTTGTCAAAACTTTAAGTTTCCAGTATTTGCACCATTTTGTGATTCTTTTCAGAGTATGATGCAATTTTTTTTATAGATGATATCGAGAGAATGATGAGAGCAACAAATTAAAAAGTCATCAGCATAAATTGAGCACTCAACTCCTGTTTCTAAAGTTTCAAAGATATCGTACATGCAAATTGTAAACAATTTGGGGGAGAGGACACTACTTCGAGGGACCCCTTTCAAAATTGTCTTCCTCAATGAAAGACAACCTCTCTATCGGATTTGAAATGATTGTATAAGAAAGAGAATGATTTTTCTTTAGTGCTATTTTTACTGCAATACCTAGTTGCAGACATTTATAAATAAGACCATCGAAATAAACGGAATCTTAAGCACTCTTGACATCCATGTTAATTTCCTTGAAAAATTTATTTTGCTGTTCGGCATCTACTATAGCTTTGTGTATAAGATATGTAGCGGTTCTACAGTCTTTAAATGGAACAAATCCATAATGTTGTAGATGAAGTTTTCTTTCTATTGTCAACAAATAAGAGATGTGACTAGCTAAAATGCTTTCAAAAGTTTTAGAGAAAAAAGAAGTTAGAGCTATTGGTCTATAAGAGGATATTGCAGTTTTATCTTTGTAAGGTTTTGAAATCGGAAGGAGGAATGCATGTTTCCAAGACTGAGATACAATCGAACTCGCAAATAAATGTTGAAAATAATCAAGAACAATGGTTCTTTGACATTCACATTTTTTAGGAAAGAAGCTGTAATGTGATCTTCACCTGCAGTAATGTTTTTGGATGCTTGTATTGCCTTATTCAATTCCGAGATATAGAACGGATTTCGAGATATTTAGTATTTTGTATTCGTTGCTGAGCAAATCTAAAAGAAGTGATTCATGGGAAGTATTATTAGATGCAAAGAAGTTAGCAAACATATTGGCCTGAATTTGTGGTTCTCTGATTTATCTATTATGAACTTGAAGATTATTTAAATTTGATTCTGAATTTTTATGAGTAAAAAATTTTCTTCTGGATGTTGTAAAATGTTCTTGGATTAGAAGTATTGTTTCATATTGTTTTGCAATATAATCTCTTTGCCTTTTTTTATGTTAAATATGAGCTTACTTGAATATTGCTTGTATTTATTCCACAGTAAAGGAGAAATACCACAAAGGGCCTTTTTTCGGAAAAACTTTTTGAGCTTGAAGAAATTATTACAAGTGTTGTTCCACCATGACAAAAATGATCTGTTTGATAAACTAATATCTCATGTATTATTTTTAATTATTTTAGACATGGTTTCAGTTAGTTGTGTCTTATGCTCTTGGTTGGTAAATGTATATTGTGCTTGTTTCATTACTTCTTGCCAATCTACTTGTTTGATATATTGCTTATTCTGCTTGAGTAATCAGAACTCAGTAACAATGGTGCAAGGATCACTTTCACAGGAACAGTCTAAAACATAGGTATTAGTGTAGCCTGAATAGGCTGATGAACATAATGCAAGATCTATTAGAAATGCTGTAACTATATTACTTCTATGCTTGGGAACAGCAGTATTGAGGATATTAAAATTTGAGCCAATTATCCAATTGACAAAGTCATTACTATGTTTAGTAGAATGATTGGATCCCCACATCGGATATAATGAAGGTTTAAGTCCCCAAAAATGAAGGCCAGACCTGTTACTGATTCCAAGAAAGATTTTTCTAATGAAATATTTAATCCTCTCGTCGACTAGATATTAATTAAATAGAAAGAAAGATTTCTTATTTCTATTTTAACAAGTATTTCTAGATTTGCATTTGTGCTATTTGTGTAGGAACTTGTCGGGCAGAGATATTGTTTGGAACTGCAGTTAGCAGTCCTCCGGGTCTGTTCGTTTTTTCTAATCTGAAAATAATTTTGTTTGGAAAATTGAGCCTGTCCTCATCTTTTAAAAAAGGTTTTCTGAAACGGCAAAAAATCTGCTTGTGAGAAGGGTGGAGGAAGGATTTTTAACCTGACAGATTTATTATATAGGCCTCTACAGTTCCACTGTAAAAAAGTTCATGAATGAATGAGAAAAAGGAATATTTTACAACTCTTAATTTATATCCTTCCCTCAAGGATATATCACTAAATTATAAGAGAATGGAAAGTTAATAATCTATAGTATACTTCAGAACAACGTACAGAATTTATATACAAACTTGGTTATTGAATCCATTCTTATCTTTTTTCTGCGTTATTTGGTGCTGCCTTATAGGATATAGATGAAATTTGATAACCAGCAACTTTTGCACCTTTATCTGCTTTTTTTTTTATCTGGTTTGGGGGTGTTGTACAATCCCTGAATTCCAAGATATTCCTTAAATGTGTCCGCATTGTTTCTAGGGATTTTTGAAAAACCTTCATTAAAAATGCCATTCGTTTTTCCAATACAGTTTGAAAGGAATTTAGCATTTTTTCAAATTTTTGATCCAAAATCTCCTGTATATTATTAGCTTGTGACTGATTTCTTAATTCTGCGGAATAGTTTTCAGTATTAGTAGCTCGAAATCATGTTTTGCTTCTGATAGTGTGTTGCCTACTTCTCAGTTCCAATATTTCCTTTTCTTTAATATACATGGGACATTGGAGAGAGTTAGCTGGGTGATTTCCCCTACAATGCGGGAACAAATCCGCAACATGAAGTACGAAACAGGGACAATAAATTATGTGAAAAAAAAAAGGAAAACCTGAATCAACCAAAGAAGTCGTCTCAGTATGAATGTAAAAAGTGTGGAAGGAAAAACAATCCTCGCGAGTGTCCAGCTTTTGGAAAAATTTGCATCAAATGTAACAAGAAAAATCATTTTGCTGTTAAATGTTTCCAGAATACAAAGAACATTCATGAAATGAACGTTCCTGAAAATGAACTGGATGCTTATATAGATTCTGTTACTCTGAATGAAACTAAGTGTGATATGATAAGTCTTACTGACTCTATTGATAAAAATATAGAAATGGTAAGTGAAACAACATGTATAAAAGTATTACATTAGATGTAAATCATAAATGCTTTGATGTTAATTTTAAACTGGATACTGGTGCTGAAGTAAATATTTTGCCATTATATATTTTGAATATGTTCAAAGTTAAACCAAATCTTAGTGAAACTAATTTATTTTTAACAACATATGGTAATTTTAAATTAAAGCCAGATGGTTTTCTTATAATTTAATTGCTCTACTAATAAACTCAAAAATGTTCCTTTGCCATTCTATGTAGTAAATGTAAAATCCAAACCAATATTAGGGTTAAAAGGTTGTAAGAAATTGAAACTTATTGAAAGAATTGATGCGATTGAATGTAGTGTAATAAGTAAAAATGAGTTAATTAAGCAATATAAAGATGTATTTACGGGAATAGGGGAATTTCCAAGTGAACCATATCACATTATTTTGAAAGATAATTCTGTACCTGTAATTCAGCCTCCAAGACGTGTTCCTCAGGCTTTGCAGCCTAAATTAAAAAGTACCTTAAATAATTTAGAAAAAGAAGGAATAGTGTCGAAAGTTAATAAACCAACTGATTGGGTACAAAGTTTGGTTATTGTAGAAAAACCAAATGGAAATCTGAGATTATGTTTAGACCCTAGAGATCTGAACAAAGTTATAAAAAGAGAGCATTATCAAATTCCTTGTACAGATTATCATTAGTAAATTAGAGTGTAAGAAAATATTTTCTGTTGTAGATCTGAAAGATGGTTTTTGGCATGTACCTCTAGATGAAGTTAGCTCTGAAATTTGTACATTTAACAGGTCAATTGAAAAGTCCCCGGCCTAACATAGTAAAACATATTTTTTTTGGCAAAATTAGTTTTTTTATTCAACATAATTCCCTTCAACGGTGATACACTGATTATAGCGACCCTCCAACTTTGCGATACCATTTTTGTAGTACGATTTGTCCTTTGCTTCAAAATAGGCCTCAGTTTCGGCGATCACCTCTTCATTCGACGAAAATTTCTTCCCAGAGAGCATTCTTTTGAGATCTGAGAACAGGAAATAGTCGCTGGGGGCCAGATCTGGAGAATACGGTGGATAAGGAAGCAATTCGAAGCCCAATTCATGGACTTTTGCCATCGTTTTCACTGACTTGTGACACGGCGCATTGTTTTGGTGAAGCAGCACTTTCTTTTTCTTCAAATGCGGCCGGTTTTCGGCAATTTCGTACTTCAAACGGTCCAATAACGCTATGTAATAGTCGCTGTTGATAGACCTTCCTTTTTCAAGGTAGTCAATGAAAATTATTCCACGCATATACCAAAATAAAGACGTCATAATCTTGCCAGCCGACTGTTGCGTTTTCCCACGCTTTGGAGAGGGTTCATCGTGTGGAGTCCACTCGGATGACTGTCGATTGGACTTCGGAGGGAAATGATGGAGCCATGTTTCATCCATTGTCATATATCGATGCAAAAACTCGGGTTTATTACGCTTGATCATCTTCAAACACTGCTCCGAATCATCAACTCGTCGTTGTTTTTGTTCAAAAGTGAGCTCGCGTGGCACCCACTTTGCACAGAGCTTTCTCATACCCAAATATTCGTGAATGATATGATGTACACGTTCAGTTGATATCTTTAGAGTGTCTGCTATTTCATTCAATTTCAATTTACGGTCATTCAAAATCATTTTGTGGATTTTTTTTAATGTTTTCTTCGGTAACAACCGCTTTTGGGCTTACACTGCGTTCACCGTCTTCGGTGCTAATTTCACCATGTCTAAACTTAGCATACCATTCCTTTATGGTTGATTTTCCTGGGACAGTGTCTGGAAACTCGGCATCAAGCCAAGTTTTTGCTTCAACTGTATTTTTTCCCTTCAAAAAGCAATATTTTATCAACATGCGAAATTCCTTTTTATCCATTTTTTTCACAATAACAAAAGTTGCTTCACTCAAAAGTTGCTTCATGCTATAATTCACAAACTAATGATCCGACAGCTTTCAAATTTATACACGCATCTTTTGAATGTTAGGGCTGAATAAAAAACATGGATTTAATTCTAGTAGCGCCATCTACGTGTCAGGCCAGGGACTTTTCAATTGACTTGTTAATACACCTTTTGGAAGGTACAAATTCAACAAATTGCCATTTAGAATAGTTTCTGCACCTGAGGTATTTCAGAAAAGAAATCAGAAGCTTTTTGGAGATATTGAGGGTGTAGCGATTTATTTTGATGACATTATTGTTGCAGGATATAATGAGGATTCACATGATGCAATCATGTGAATCCTCATTATATCCTCATTAATCCTCATATGATGCAATCATGTCTAAAGTTCTTGAAAGAGCTAGATCATTAAACATAAAGTTTAATCCAGATAAACTACAATATAGGGTGTGGGAGGTAAAATATGTTGGTCAAATTATATCTAAATCAGGTATAAAATCTGATCCAGATCACACGAAAGCAATTGTTGCAATGTCAACACCGAAATCATAAACTGAAGTTATGAGATTATTGGGCATGGTGAATTTTCTTTCAAAATTTATACCCAATGTATCTAAATTTACTTCCCCATTAAGAGAAATCATTCATGAAAATGTAGAATTTAATTGGGGAAAAGAACAAGTATTGTCTTTTGTAAACATTAAATAATTGTTAGCTAAAGCTCCAATTTTAAAAGTTTTCAGTGCTAGTGATGAAATAGTTATACAATGTGATAGTTCAAAAGATGGGCTAGGATCCTGTTTAATCCAAAAAGGTCAACCTGTATCATTTGTCTCACGAAGTTTAACAAACAGTGAGAAGAATTATGCCCAGACTGAAAAAGAATTATTGGCAATTGTTTTCTCAATTGCAAAATACCATAATTTTGTATGTGGACGTAAAGTTGCTGTACAGAGTGACTATAAGCCTTTAATGACAATTGTTAGAAACCTATGCATAAAATATCTTCTAGGAACAAAGAATGATTTTAAAATATTAAAGTATGATTTTGAAATAAATTATGTACCAGGAAATCAAATGTTTCTTGCTGATACTTTATCATGGGCATTTCCTGTAAATGAAAATGTGAGGGATGATCCTGAAATGCTAAATATTGTGCATACTGTATCAAAACATTTACCCATGAATGAAAAGAGACTAGTGCAATTTAAAAAAGAAACTGAGTTAGATCCAGAATTAAAAATAGTTGTAAAATATATCAAAGAGGGCTGGCCTAAATCTTACAAAAGGGTAGACAATAGTGTAAAGACATATTATAAAATTAAAAATAATCTATATATTTAGGGAGGGTTGTTATTTAGCAATGAAAAACTAATTGTACCTTATAATTTGAGGAAATATATGTTAAAACTAATTCATGAAGCTCATTTTGGGATTGAAAAATGTAAGAAAAGAGCTAGAGAAATATGTATTGGCCAGGGATGAACTCAGACATAGAAACAGTATCAGAGTGTGTAATATGTGAAAAGTTTAAAAAAGCTAACAGTAGAGAGCCATTAAAACCTCACTCAGTACCCTATAGACCTTTTGAAAAGATAGGAGTGGATATAATGGACTTTGGTAATATAAGTTATCTAGTTATAATGGACTACTACTCAAAATGGATAGAAATTGCTGAACTTGCAAATAAATGTGCAGATGAAGTAATAACTAAACTTAAAACAGTTTTCTCTAGATTTGGTGTTCCAAATACTGTAATTTCTGATAATATACCATTTAATAGTTATATTTATAAGAATTTTTCAAATGAGTGGGATTTTAATTATGCATTCATTAGTCCTCACTACTCCCCAAGTAATGGAATGGTTGAAAGAGCTTTAGGAATTGCAAAAAGCATTATGAGAAAGGCAAGGGAAGATAAAAGAGATTATTTGGTAGGATTAATGGAGTATAGAAATAATCTTTTTTCAGGTCTTGACCTATCTCCAGCTCAAATGATGTTTAATCGTAGATTAAAAACTAAATTGCCAATCTCAAATAAATTATTAAATGCTGAATTATTTAATAACATTCGAGAAAAGTTGGTTGAAAGGCAGAACATCCAAAAGTTATATTATGACAAAACTGCTCATTCGTTGCCTGAGCTTAAGCAAGGAGAGAATGTCAGAATATTAAATTTTAAAAACAAAACTTGGGAATCTGCTAAAATAGTCTCAAAGCACAAATTGCATCCTCCTTCATATTTGTTAAAAATCAGTCTGGCAAAATCTTAAGACGCAATAGAAAACATATCAGAAAATCAAACACACCCTTTAATATAGAAACAGATCCCAATGATATCAGTGCTTTCCATTCCGATTCAGAAGTAGTTTTAAATCCTCAAAATATGCTGCACTGTAATGAGTCGGATTGCAATGTCCTAAGAAGAAGTAACCGTGTTCGTAAACCACCATCTTATTTAAATGACTATGTTGTATGATTAATAACTTAAAGGGGGGATGTCATGATAACTGTAACTGTGTGTTTCATGTTAACTGTAACTGTGTATTTCATATTAACTGTAACTGTTTAGATTGTGATTGTTATGTAACTGCTTGTGTTGTTACTGTGTCGAGATGACGTTGATTGACTTCTGGTTAACAATAAATCTATATTCTAAATGAATTATTTGGATATCATGATTCTACATGTTCTGAAGAACATTATAAAAGTCCAAAACACAAACACAGTGACTATATCTGCCAGTGATACATTAGTAGGAATTCTGAAGAGTAGAAATCTGAAAATGATTTTGTCCCATTAAATGTTGGCCTTAATTGAAATATTTGATAATTTTTCTAATGTCAATATTTGTCCTGAAGATCCAGAGTTTGCGGTAGAAAGTTTAATTTTACCATTTCTGGCATAGGATATGTTTATGATGTTCACATGACTTGAAATTTTAGTCTTAATTTCTGTTGCGGATTAGCTTTCAGAATACGAGATTGTTCCCAATTATGCTCCAAGAGAATATATATCTGAGTTATTTTCTTGCTTTTTTGTTTTATATGTTTTTTAATACTCAAGGTTGTTAAAAGTATTTATCATTTCCTGTCCCTATCATGGTCTCCATAGGAGGCGGCAACTGGTCGTCCATATCTTTAGTCACATTATATGAAAGACCCAGATTGGGTCTATTTGTTATAAAAAAAGAAAATAAAGGTAGTCTTATCAAAATGCTTATATAATAAAATATTTGTACCTCACTTCTTTTGAGCAAAGAATGAAACAAGAAACGCAAAAGGTTTAAATGAAACTTGAACTTCTACAGTTTTCAAAGACAAACTTTTGAAATTCAACAGTTTTTTTCAAATCATCTATTACATACTTCAGGAATCCACATTTGACACAGTCAAATCAACAGTTGATAATCAGTATTCAATCACAAAAATAAACTACGTATGACGCAAAAGGAAATAATATCAAATGCAAATTCCTGATTCCTCGTTGCCAGGTGTGTGGGTGGACATTATATCGGCAACACAAAAACCAAAATGTATTACTAGTTGATAGGAATTCCATTCAACTCGTGTTTTTAAGTGGCTTAAGTGTTTTCAAGATGGCCAAAAAGATGTGTTGAAGGGGATTCAACCCCAGCTTGCCCTTCCAGTTAAAAAACGGATGACATAATTGAAAAAATTGATAATCTAGTTCGATTTGACCATCCATTAAGTATTCGTGAGATTGCTGAGACAATAGGAATTGACAAATAATCCATATGGCACATTTTTCCACCAAGACAATGAGCCAACTCGTTTCTCATTGTCTGTCACGAGGTTTCTAGCAAAGTATAACATCTCAGTGTTAGACCATCTGCCACATTATCTGGATCCTGCACAATGTGATTCCTTAGGTGAAATCTGCATTAAAAGGAACAAGATTTGAGTTCATTCAAGCTGTGAAAGAGAAAGAGTGGCTTGTGCCTTGAAGGAGCTGACAGAAGACTTACAGCACTGTTTCGAACGACGGAAGTTGGGCAAGGAGCATTGTAAGGATAGAGGATGGATGTAAGGATAGAGAAGGGATGTGTATTGAAGGCGTGATAATAAGTATGAAATCAAAATGTTTTGCGGCGTCAGTTTCATTATTTAATAGCCACACCTCGTAATTATAAAATATAAAAGTGTAGTAAATAGTTAGAATTTGAATGTAATACATGTTTAAAATTTTTATGTTTCTTTTTTTAGAAGCAAAGAAACAATGTGTCATCAGAACAATTGAGGATGGACGTGAGGTAAATATCAGTATTTTTCTCAAGTTTTTGAATTTTTTTTTCCATTAAAAATTACACATAATTCAAGTATTGATGCAGATGTATTAATTTTAAGAAATACTTTTGGACTTCTTACTGAAGTTAGTAAAATGATTAAGTTAACAAATTCCTTGTAATATCTTAAATTATTATAAATGTTATTAATCTTTTACTTGCTGAATTCAGACCCAGATATATTTTTAATTATTCTTCTTTGCATATTTGCTTTCTTATGCTTTAGTTAAGAGATATTAGTTGTTGAAATGGGTGAAAAAAATTTGTACACTTAATTTTTTTGGTATTCCTAATTAATCCATTATAGGCCAAGGATGTGTAAATGCAACTTTTCAAACTAATATTTTTTCCTAGGCTAGAAACAATATTTAGTACTTCTGGTTATACAGCATTGTTTATTTTAAGAATGTATAAGGTATGAGTAATTTTTTAAAATTAAAAACAAGAATAAAGCTCAAAATAAAAATTATGAAGATGTAAAATTTTAATCATTTATGCATATGTTCAATTTTTTTTTTATGATTAATTTTATGATATCTAAGGTTTTTTTTGGTTTCATGCAAGTAAAATACATACACTTTGTGTTGTAACTATTTATGTTTACTCATATTTAGAATTAACCTTCAGAATTGCTTCTAAATAGATGGATGCTTTTATGCAACTTTGGCAAAAAATGTATATTATACTAAATTGCAAGTCTATATGAGTGAAGTTTTGGAAATAAATATCATTGTAATTGATATTGTGGTTCATGTCAACCTATATACAAGTTTTATGGATTTATAAAGTTTGTAGTGATAGGTGTTATTTTGTGTAAATTATTAACTTATGAATGATAAATTTTTGGTTTCATGAAAGTAATAGCCTAATAAAAAAATTACAAGAAGTCAATGTATAAAAAAAGAATATTTCCTTTGATGAAGAAATGGTGTTTTATTTTGGATGCACTCATACAAAGTATTTGTTCCTTGGTAACCAGTTAGATTGAGCTTCAAGCTGTAATATCTTTACTCAGATATTGGATAGTAAAATTTATTCTACATGGTGGAAGGGAAAAAAAAAAAAAAAAAAAACAGACCAAAGTCAAATTAGGAACAAGAGTTATTCTAGTGCATTTGTCAGTAGTTGAAAATCCACAGCAACCTAGTCTTCTTTGACAACTTTTTTACTTCCTGTGTTCTGTTTTGAAATTCAAGAGAAAATGGATTTTTACTACAGGAAGGGCAAGAGAAAACCATACATTGAAATGTCCAATTGAAGATAATATAAAGCAATATCAAAAAGGAAAAAAAGGCTTTAACACTTGTGTTTTCGATCCCATCTTTGAAGTTTTGGTGTCATAATTGAATGACAACTCTATAGTAATCATGATGCCAAATACAAGTAAAGTTCTACTTCTAATGCAAGTTGAGTATTTCTGCAGGAAAGAGCATAAAGAAGTTTTCTTTTCTGAGCCAAATGTTATTCACCAATACAACAAATATAGGCATAGACCTCTATGATAACAGCATTTTGAACTGTATCCGAAAAAGAGGCAAGAAGTGGTGGTGTCCATTGTTTATCAACATGATCGACAGTGTGATTATAAATTGTTGCGAAAGATAACATTTCATACAAATCCAAAGTTTCTCATATTCAGTTTCAATTGCAATTTGCCTTAATTTATAGTTTAATGGAAAACCACTAGATCTTATTGATGCTGCCAAATATATTGTAGGTCAAAGTTTAGCTTATGGACAACCTTCCAAAGAAGCTCTACTGCATGATATAAAGTTTGATACTATTGCTCATATTATATGCAGTGAGTAAGTGAAAGTTGGGCTACTTGGTGCAAAAGCCAAATATGGCTATGATGCCCCAAATAATGTTTAACTGGAAGATGTAAGGATAATGGAAGAAAAAGGGGGGGGGGGAAGTAGTGAAAAGGAGAGTCGAAAATAGTAAAATATCGTTATTGTATCCCATGGTTGCCTTACCTGTGTTTACCAAAGACAATAAACCCAATGAGAAAGTCTAATCATTAAGGTACCTTAAATCAGGATTCTTGCACTTACCTAAAATGCTGGATAAGCTGCTGGGTGGATACATTATAAACAGAGGTTTAAGAGGAACAAAGAGCATCTGGAATCAATTGTTTTGAAGTTTGCCTCATTAAATTGTATTTTTTATTATATATGTTTTGAAGTACTGTTTTTGTGGGAATGTTGGCCTGTAAAAGGTTAATGTGTGACAAACATGCACATAAACAGCTTGTATGTGTGGTCATTTTGTCAAAGAAGCCGATTGAAATGCATCTGTGACCTTTGAGAAAGGTCGTATGACATGCTTTCAAAACACATGAACTTGAGTGTAAGGTAAAAAAGTCTTTCACCTTGAAGAAGTTGCATCTCCTGAGAATTCAAAACAGACCCACACTAGATGTCTGTGTTATATCCATTCCTGATTAGGGAGACCAAAGACTATTGCTCTATTATTTTGAAAAGGCATGGTCAAATTCATTCCACACAAAAATTCTGTGGTGTTATAAACAATAGGGTCATCCAAACATTCATGAGAATGAATGTCCTTGGACATTATAAAGATTAATAAACAACTATTCTAGTGTGTATCTAACACCTTATCTTATTATGTTTCTTTGCATTTTGAATATTATGTGCAGAAAGTTTTTATCTTATATTTATAAATGTAATCTGTATAGCTTAAATTAATTAAAAAATGAGTTGTTATAAATAGCAACACTATCCATTATTTAACATTACCTGCCCAACTGGAGCAAATTAATCCTTTCGCAGTTTTGAATTTAATATATACTTTTTTTTTGTAGTGAAATATATGATAAAAATAATGTTCCCACCTTCTGTAAATATTATATCAGATCAGGGGTGTTTTTCCGTGGGGTTGGCTAGATGTTCTAGTCACCACGCACTTAAGGCATTTATGTTACCTGTTATGGCAAAATTAACTATATCATACAATTTTTTTTTTATAAAACAAGTAATATGGATGCATGTAACAATTTTAAAGAAAATTGATTATAACAATAAAATAATTAATTGCAAAATTACAATTTGTACTCTTATCACTCTTTTTACTAAAAGATTTATTGAAATTATTCATATATTATAAGATAATGTCCACCCCCATTTTTGGTAGTAGCTAATTTTACTGTGGAAATAAATGTGGTAATTAATAAATTTCGCTGACTTATTTAATATGGAACTTTTCTAAGCAAGTAGTATCAACTGCTTGAAGGCACAATGGTACATTGCAGGTCTTGCACAGCCATTAAGAACGACAAACACCTTTTCTTGTGCTGCAAAGAGCACATCTGAGTGCACCTTCTGTTTTTACTAGATTATGCTTTACATTTTCTGTGTGCTCATTTATGGGAACATGTGACTCGCCTTGCAGGAATAGATTTTGACTTTGTCTCTTTGAAGTTTTCTTGGAACTTATCAATAACTGGCCATTAATTACTTCTCGTCTAAAATCTTTCATAGTTTGAAATCACTGCATTTATTTGAAAGCGTATTGTAAAAGATGTATGCATTTGTGACTGAGACATCTAGGTAGTGAAAAAATAATCTATGCCACCATTTGTAACTTTTCCTGTCAATCTCGTACAGGCATTTCAAATGGTCAAATCAGTCTACAAATGCGATATTTTTATTTTTATCAGCTATTGCTTGAGGGCATACTAGGTTTTTTATTTCCCTATTCCTTTCTTTTCTGTCTACAGTAATAGTATTTGTTGCATTTTCTAAACAGGATAATATGCACACACACCTCTTTTGTCCTTCCACCTCAAGAAAATTATATTAGCACTTGATAACCAATCAAACTCTCCTCTTATCATAATTTTCTCAGATTTTTAAATTTTTTGGTAAATTTATCCTATTTATGTTTGCCGTTCCACCTGCAAATACTTTTAGAGTCTCTATAAATCTAAAAATACTGTAACTGGGGTAAAATAATTGTCCGTAAACAATTTATGATTTTTACCGAAAAGTGGTTGTCTCAGAGTGTGAAAAACTCTTATCACCCAAGTTTTTTCAGTAATATTATTAATTTTTCCAGCATAAATTTCAAACTGACAAACATATGCATTACTCATAGCAGCGCATCCTTTTTTTATATCCTCTTTCTATAGGTTTTTTGGCATATACTGCCTGAAGAAGGAGCGTCCTTTGAATTTTATCATCAATTCATCTATGGCCTGATTTTGATAAGGATGATATAAAGAAAGGAACTTATCCAACAGATGGATCACAAAGGTCTTATTTTATATAACTTGTCAAAATTATCGCTTCTCTTTTTTTGGCTGCGAAGAATTATTATTGATATGTAAAATGAGAGAATCCATCCAAAATGTTTTACAGGCATTTGTTGAGATATATACTCGTCATGTGCATTCGACCTATAATTCCTATAGCTTGGAAGACATTTAATTCCCATCAGTAGATTTACTGCGAAAAATCTCATTAGTTCATCTTCTAAGGGATTGAATTGTTTCTCTTCTTGAGTGGCATATAAATCAGTTTGAAACACAAAATCTCCCAATAACTTTACTGTAATAAAAAGCAGAAATACTCCAAGAGGAGTTGGATTTTGTGTATCTGAAACTACAAGTGCAGGACCTGTACGCTTTGTGAATTGTGGAAGAGATCTGTTTCTACTCCATTTCACTTGCGACTTGGAAGTAGAGGGGAGCTGTAATTCATCAATTTCTTTATTATCGGAACTTGAAAGGATATTTTCTTCTTCAGTAAATTTTGCAACACAGTCTTCACCATTTTCACTATTCGCCATATTCACCATTATCACTGAATCATCATCTGATGGCAGTTTTTTTAATAAATCAAGAGCCTCTGATATAGATAAGCTATTTCTAGGCATTGTTTACTAAATTTATTAAGATGAATTAAAATTATATCGCATGATAAAAATAAAATAATAAATAATAATCTCATAAATGTATAATTCTATTTAAAAAAATTTAAAAATGCCTACATAAACAAAATATTTAGAGTATTATTATATCTGCCTCAATAGAACATGATCATTCTGAGTGAATAGAAAATCTATTTACTAAAAGGGTTTCAAATGAATGAATGTTTTTTTTATTGAAACCTGTCTTGTCACCTGTCATGTCAAACTTGTCTTGTCACATGTTTATTTATATCTTCCTACTCAAAAGCGCCACATGGTTCTGAGTGCGCTCTCGAAAAGGAGAAGAATGATACATCCAAGGTCAGTGTTATATACTCCAAGCATGGGGTGGCTAGACCCTTTAGCCACCTCTAAAAGCTTTCCAGAAACCTAATAAAAATCGATTGTTTTGCTTGTTCATTTGTTTTAATTTATTCAGGTGAAAGGTACATATACATTTGACTTGTCAAAATGTTTTGTACATAGAAATTTTATTTAAAATAATTAAAATACAATTTGTATGATTTCGTCTTAGAAAGATCAAATTCAACACTCTATCAGAGGGATATTATTGGACAAATAGACGTATTGATTTTTATGCCTTTCTGTTTCAATTAACACATGTGGTTAGAATATCTACTGCCCGCTTAGGGAAAAATTCATTTTTATGCTATTGTTTTTATTGTATTGTTACATTCTTCTTATTTTAATTAATACTTTCAATTTTTAAAATGATTATTTCATTATAAAGTATAAAAGGGGAAAAAAGACCCTGAACACCTCAAAATTTAAAATGTTTTAAACTCTTCCACTTATTACTAATGAATAATTTTTAAACTACTGTATTACATTACTTGAAAAAATTTTGCATTTATAAAAATAACGAAAAAAATAAACCTCTTTTAAACTTTTGGTTTTTTCCTAATTTCAAAGTGAAGTGTTTAGGACAGCTTGCATGCAATCTCTAGTTTTGTATTTGTAGTTCCTATTAGGATTGACCTTGAAAATGAATGTAAGCAGTTTTGTTTATAGATAACAATGCTGAAGGAAACATCAAAAACATATATTTAAATCAAAACAGCACAATACAACCATTAAACACTTTTTTTCTTTCGCCATCATTTTTAAAAAAACAACTGTTACAGCTTTTTCTCTCTTACATCTGTTGCCACTCTCCAACAGAGAAACTTATCTCTCATGGAATTTGATTGTGATGCAACAGTATTGTTAAGATACTGAAATATATCCAAATTTTAAGCAGCGTAACTTCAGCTTGTGTGTGTGCTTCAAAGAACAGATAAATGAGGGTTTTCACACAAATTCAGATTTTTAAACTTGAATCTTTGAATAATTAGTTATTAAATACTGTATATTAGTTTTTATGCTTGTCAACTGTAAATTTGTCCAGATATTTTTGATTACTAATTATTCGAAGATTCAAGTTTAAAAGAATATCCATTTGTGTAAAATTTTTTATCATTCATCTTCTGTAAGAGGATAACTGTAGTACAGATTATATTAAAATCCAGACATTTTTTATAATTTCAACAATACAAAACTAAGAATTTTATATAAGCTGCCGTGAATATCTACATTTGAAATCACGAAAAAAATATTCGTGTATCATGCATATGCAGTTAAAAATTATTTACCATAAATACTTACTGTTCTCTGAATATTTAAAATATTAAATTCAAATTTTAATATTTCGTATTGTTAGTATATTTTTATGTATATTCTGCAAGTTTTGTACTATTCCTTTGAAAAATTTACATATTGTGAGCAAAAGTACGCTGAAAAATATTGGTGAATACAGTAAAATTTTTACATGGAAGCAAAGCTGAGATGCTAAAATGTTGACATGCAAAAAATTATGAGCATATTAAAAGTTTTGAAATATTTATTTTAAAATTCAGTTTGAATTTGTTTTTTATATTATACTTAATAATTAAGTAAAGCATAGACATAACAAAATAATAGTCTGATGAATTAAGAGATTATTAAAAATAAGTATGAATGACATTGTAGGTAATGTTAAGAATTTTATAATTTTTAAATTCAAACTAATTTACCATCAATAGAGTGCATTTTGCAATTATATGATACTCATTGTTCACATTATTTAAATTTGGATAAATGCAGCCTACACTTATGAAAACATTCTTTCAAAATGATACATCAATACTTATGCTGTTTTCTCCACATCCAGACATAATTTTTCTACAAAAAAAAATTAAATGTGATAAAATATCAGCTGCAAAAAGTATTTTTTTTCATTACAGAACGAGACATGTTGACGAATTCGTAACATTAATACTAAAGTATAAACTAACACTTTTATAGGGTTATAATCCTGAGATTAAGGCTACATTTCTAAAAGATAAAACTGTTTCCAAAATTTGTTATGAATATGCTTAGGAATTGCCTTTAAACTTCACTGAACTAAATTGTTTTAAGTGTACTGTTTTGAAAGACAAAATTAAATGGGAAGAAGTTCTTTTACAGGCGAATTTGTATTAACTTAATTGAAAAATGTAGTTATCAATGGCAATTTTCCATTTAAAGATATGTATATAAAGGATGTTGAGATAAAGAAACGGAAAGATGTTGTAGGTGGTTTGAAATATTTTCCTATTTTTTTGGGGAAAAGAAACACTCTTATTAAAATTTAAAATTATTGAATGTGCCTATGTTGCCTAGGCACAAATGCTGATGTAGAGAGGATATTTTCATTAAGTGCAAGTTGTTCCCAAATGAGTGCACTGTGGAAGAAAATTTAGACGTACTGAAAAAATTGATTCTGCAGAAAAATATAATTTTAATTATTAAAATTGATATAAATTAAAATATGAAAATTACTCATTATTTTAAATTAAAAATATTATTGAATGTAGAAGGCTCAATTTTATTTCACAAATCTAATTATTGTTTATAATGATACACCATTTGCACTCTTTTTGTAAAAAAAAAGAAAAAAGTTGGTCACCTTTGAATATGTGAAACGCAGGCTGTGGGTAAACATTAATCGTGACATTTTTGGAAGCACCAGAGTCAGATTGTATGAGTCTAGCCAAGCTGATAATGTATTAAACATTACTTTTTTTAAAACATGAAAATAGGCTTGTTTTTTAATCTCATATTCAACAATGAATACAGGGTGCTTTTTCCTGGCTCAAATTGGAGAGGTGACAATAAATTTGTACATGAGACTGTGAAATTTTATTTTTGAAGTTGTTTTATAAAATTTGGAACACACTTGTTTTGAGATAAGAATGTTGTAACCATGCTACCAATGAATGAGTTAGACTTTTTTCCCCGTTGATGTTTTAAATAAGTTCATGAGTGTTTTATAAAAAAATACTTTTAAGTTGTATATTAATTTATTTCATTATATACTGTTTTTTTTTTTTATATTGATGAAATGATAACACATTTTTTAAAACAAATTTTTTGTTGATTTTCATTTAGTTACTGATTTTATTATAAACTTTTTCCATTCTTGTAGATTGATAACTACTGCTGGGTATGTCATAAACTGGGACAAGACAAAAGTTGTAATATTTGTTTGAGAGCATACCATGATGACTGTTTAACCAGATATTCTGGTAAATTCACTGAGCTAAATGTTTGTCCCGAATGTCAGCTTGAATCCTTGGATGGAACTGTGCTCTCTAAGTTTTTAACTTTAGAAAAATTAAAACCTCTTTTGCGAGCTGTTACAATCAGAGCTTTTGATAAAAAACGTGAAAAAAAGGTATGTAGTTTATTTTGTTATATTTTTACTTTACATAGTGAGAACATCAAAAATTATCTTTTTATAAGTTTTTGCCTATTTTTATTGTATTTTATGTTATATGAATGCTGGAGTTTAACTAGTGGCTTAATTTATTCTACCTTTGAATCTTTTTATATGATTGGTGTTGCTCTTATTTATATTAACCAATATTTAATAACTAAAATATTTTTTTCATAATTTACTTGCTTTTCATTTACATGAATTTGAATTATTGTTTCAAAAGTTGAAACTTTACATGGCATTGAACAATATTAAAATTTTTAAAGTAAATATATTATTCCCTTTTGTTAACCTTTTGAGGACGGCTGACCGATCTATAGGCCAAAAGGAACATACCTTAAATGACGGCGCTGACTGATGAAGCGGCCATGCAGTGCTTTTCCCTCTAAACGGCTTTCGAATCAGCATGAGGCCTATTATAGCCCCGGAACATCATCTTCTTGACCGGTTTCTTTTGTATTCAGAAGGGAGGGGGATAGAGTCTCCTCTTTCACCCTTACCTAAAAATCCCTCTTTTTTTCCTTTATACTCAAATTCTCATCAGCGGTGAGTGCATAGTTATTTTTGTAAGTGATTTTGTCATCTCGATTACTTAATCATTTTAAATTAATTTGATTTTTTTTTTAAAAAAAAAAAAAATGCCTAAATGTAAAAGAGGACTTACCACGGAAGAGATTCAGAAAGTTTTAGCTGATTTAGAAGACGAAATTTTTGATGATTCTGATTGTGAGTTAGAAAATGAGGAAGATGATTTAGATCAATCTTTAAGTTTGAGTTCAGAGGTTGAAGATGTGGTTGTCTCTGAAGAACAAAATAAAATAATCTGGAACGACCCACAAATAACCCATAAATCGACAATTTTACCTTTTACAGGAAATAATGTGATAAAAGGAGCCGCTGTAATGAAATTATTGGATTAATATGTTGAACTTAAACAATATTTAACTATTTGGAAATAAATTTTTATTTTCCAATATGTGTTTCACTTTACTCTATTATTCAAATAATAATATATATAAGTATTATTAAGAAATATATGTTACATAAAAATTTTATTTTTAAAAGTTTATTCAAAAAAGTGTTATAACTTTAACTGGTGATTTTTTTTTTTTTTTATGATTTTTATTTTATTTTTTTCATACTAAAGTATATAATTAGATATTTTCATAATGAATATTGTTTTACCAATACACATATTGCTATGCATTTTCCAGATTTAAAAATACCTCAGTTCTACATTTTTATTAACTTTTATACCTATAAAACTACTTAAAATATATTTGTGGAGAATTTGAAGCAATTTTTGCATTCAGTTTTTGATGAAAATTTGTGCATAATTACACAATGTAGTGCTGTACAGAAGCGTATTTTTACTGTTATCTTAAGTTATGCTTATTGAAAAACAGTTTTTAAGAATTTTATATCGAAGCATCAAAAAAAAAAAAAAAAAAAAAACCACCTTTTTTTTTAATTGTGTATAAACAACAAAAAAAGAAAAAATATTTGCAACAAAAAAAAATTACAGAAATATTTGTTATAGATTTTTAAAACTGTACATTGTAGTCTTTCGAATTTATAAAAGTAAGAAACTAATTCCGACATTTTTTATTATGACAATTGATGTATAAAAGTTGAGTCTTTGAAACAAAAACTATTAATTCCAATATTTTTTCTTTCAAATTTGTAGGAGACGAATATTACGAATTCTTTAGCATAAGAAAAATTCCCCGATTTATACAAAAACCTTAGAAGCAAGAATGAAATTTTTGCTTTTGTTATATATTATACTTTGAAAGTTCTACAATGTTGGATTTCCTGATTTTTCGAAACTCAAAAGAAGTTTTTTTTTTTAAAAAAAATTATAATAAGTTTCTTTTATAATAATAATTACGAAAAATTTTGCAAAATGCTCTAAAATATATTTGAAAAATAAATATAATCAGAATCTAACAAATAGTTACATTGAAATAAAAAAAATATGTTCGTTTTCTTTTTTTTTCTCGCCTATTTATTTATGAGTCACACTTTTTTATGTACGATAGTACAAAAAAAGGAATGTTCGGGTGCGCTCTAAGGCTATTGAACGTTGGAAACTCTGAATAGAGAATCAGACGGTTCTTGTAAATGAGCATGGAAAACAAGTTGTAAAAGCTTTCATATCGACAAAGAATGCTTCTCCCTCTTGATTATTGTTGATTCTTTCAGGTTTTGGTCATTATTGATTATCATATGTCTTTTTGGTGTAATAAATCCTAGAAATGCACATCTGCCTTCTTGTAAATCTTCAAGGTTGCTTTCATGTAGCCGGAAAACTATTCCTCCTTGGTTCTTCCTCTAATTGCCGTAATAAAGCTTTAGAAAGTGCATTTCCTTTTCTGTTACATTGTCGGACATAGGATAAATAGAAACTATGCCGACCAACTTAAAAGAAAACCTTCTACTTTGCGAACGTTATCTGGAGAATGAAAATAACCGTTCTGAATGAAAATAACTGATATTATGTTAGATTTTGAGAGATAATGTAAAAAGGACCCAGTCACTTAGGGGACTGTCCAAACGAAGTGGGGCGGGGGAGAAAAAACGATATTTGAAGCTAAAGTCTTCCATCGTTTTGAAGAAAGTAAAGAAAAATTGTTGTCAGTTATCTCTAAACCGACTGAGGAGTCTGTGAGTTGAGAAGAAAAGGTTTTTGTAATTATTTTGAATGTTGATCAAAAGAGTTGTCTTCGTAGGAATGTATTGGCTTTGGCTCTATCATATGCACAAAATCACACACAAGAATCAGTTTATTATCGCACAAAAATCAGAGCAGTAATCTTAGAATTCAAGCAATGTTATGCAATTCTTTTGAAATTTTAAATAAAAAGTAAGGATTATCCGAAGGTTAAGAATATAACTTTTTGTATGAAAAAAAAAAGGTAAGAAGTTCCAGTATGTTGTCATTACTTGCAAAAGAATAAATTAAGTACAAATAAGAATCATATATTCCTTTTATATAAACAAGATTACCGAGATACATGAAGCTCCTCGGCAACTTAAAAATGTTTGCAGTCATAATATTTTGTCTTCGATATCAGCTTATTGTTTGCGTTTTACTACACGTGTTCTAAAAATTTAAAGCATTTCCTCTTTTTTACTAATGAAAACATTTATTACCGTTGGAAAAAATATAATTTTAAATTTCTTATGTGCATTTAAAGAATTTATTTTTAGGAACACGTAGGTAAACTGATAAATTATTAATATTTCATTTACAAGCAACATAAGGGACAAAGTAATAAGACGGACCTCATAATTCAAATGACAAGTAACGAAAACGATAGCCGAGCTAGAGCGTCCACTTCTAATTTCCACACCACGGCAACGTAAGGATTTTGATTTAATGCGTATCATCTCTGCTACATGTTGGAACACCTAATCGTCACCTTTTTTCAATAAAAACATGTGGACACTACAATGTGGCACTATTTAACAAAGGCCAACATTTATAGCCTTAGGATACTCACATTTTGGAGCATAATGCGAAACACCTTTTTTTAATGGTTTTGCTTTTTATTCATCTCACTTATTTGCCACAGTGACATTTCATCATAATTTTCAGTATATATAGGAAGGATTAGATCAAAGAAAAATAAAGTTTTAATTTTTGAAAAATGCTTGTTAGTAAAATTTAGACTTAATCTTAGGATTCATTCAGTATTATGAATTCTAATGTATCACAATATAATGGATTATGGAACAATAAAAAATGACAATTATCCATCAAATCTATCATTCCTTCATGGAAGATATATAAGAAAATTCTTAAGATGATTTAAATTTTTAAGATTTTTCTGACATGTTCTAATAGAGAAAAATAATTATAATTTAAGTAATAATGAAGTTTCCAAAAAAGCATAGTTGATTTATGATGATATGTCTTTTGTTATACAAATGCTGTGAATACTTATAAGAGCTTTTAAACTTACTTCATTATCGATTTGAGAAAGTCTGAATTTTACATTATAACATCAAGAGATAGAATCAGCAATTTTTCTTTTTTATTTTATTTTGTATTACTGATTATAATTACGTGCAATTTATGAAGTATCATATTATTTACTTCTTATTTCTAATTTGATTATTTTAAGTTTTAACACCAAGTGTGTATCAAATTCCTGCATTTAAAAGAATTAAAAATAAATTTAAAATATTTTATATCTATTGTAATGAATTTACTGAAAATCAAAATATAAATAAATTTTACTTGAATAATATCAATTAAATTTGGTTTAGTTTATTGTGTGTACCTTTGTCTACAGTGAAATAAGTTTCATTTTTTTATGCAATGATTTATATTATTATCATTGTTTTGTGCTATTTCTCTCAATGCTCTTAATAATGTTGAAGAGGAAATCTAGGTGAAAAGCAGCTTAAATTGTTGGGAAATAATTTCTTTATTTAAAATAAAATAAATTTCTCAAATTTTCTTGAACTGAAATCGTAATTACTACATTGAGTTCTCCAAGAAAATATGTTTCCCTAAGAAAGGGAGACTCTTTGTATTTAGGGACTTTCTAAGCCACGAACATCCCCATTGACTGCGGACATCAGCAACTATCCTGCTTCTTTTGTACGCCTATGCATGGTGCCATCAATCAGCGATAAAAAAGGGGGAAGTAAACATCGCCTAAAGCGCCGTCTTTAAGGGCCTTTTCCTCACAAAACTCGCCGTCTTCAAAAGGTTAATTTCAATTTCCATTCTTTTTTGAGACATCCAATGAGTTTTGATATGGTTTGTTTTTTTTGTAATATATGGATATTGATAGGCATTTCTGTACTTTGGGGGAATTGTTCTTACCTGTTCTAGCTCATTTTTAAAGAATAGTTCTTTGTTTTACTTATCTTTAGATTCCTCGAACAAAACTTCTCATTTGAATTTCAGATGATTGAAATTACTCCATGTGCGCATATTTTGTTATTTTACTTATTTGAGGAAAAATCAAATAATTTTAATTAAAAGAAATTTTGTGTTTTAACGCAAAAAATTAAAAAATAATATTCTGCTAAGTATTACTTTAGTAATACTTAGCAGAATATTACTTTTTAATTTTTTGAGCACTAAGGAAAAATCTGCGTTTTTCATATATTTACTTATCATAAGAATAGATAAATTGAAGTAAATGATGGTAATAATGAAATTGAATTTTTTTTTCTATCAGAGTAATTCTTTGAATGTAAGGCATAAATGTAAGCTGAAAAAGCTGTATTCTCAACTTTCGGAAGAGATATAAATAATTTATCAATACTTCGTCATTGTTCTTCTGAGCACTTGTTCATTTCTTGTTCATGAATAGCTGAATATCAAGACTGCTTAAAACTCAATATTGTTACTAGATTTTCTACTGTTGTCATTATTCATATCATTAACTGCAAAATTAGCCTTAAAATTTTTAATACAAACCAAAGTATTGTTTGGTAAAGGATCTGTCATTGCGGGTGCAGTATCAAAGATCTTTAGGTTTTTGGAAGATCGTTTTGTTGTAGGATACCTGAATGTAATGCCATATTTTTGAAACTGGTGACAAATGATATAGTTTGTGTACGTACAAAATATGAAGCACAACAAATTTTTTTATTATTTACTCTTAAAATAAGTTGAGAAGTAACGGAAGCTTTTTAGTTTACCTTAAATAAAACAGAAGAGAGTAAAAGTCAAAAACCAAATAATAGATTTAAAAAAACAGCAAATGTTTTAGTAAAAAAAAGTGCTTTAAGGTTATTTCTTTCTACCTTCTCATTTGCCTCTAAACATGTTGTTAAATACAAAATGTGTTTTTGTTGTATCTGTTGAAGCTGAATTTTTTCTAAAGTTATTATTCTTGAATGCTTGTGAATTTATAAGGGCAAAGAAGAAAGCATGGCTTTCAAGTAGTGTTTATATTTATAAGCTGATCATCCAACTTTTTCCACGATTTTAATATTTTTCCTAATTACATTCGATAAGCTTTCTCTACAAAAACAAATACTTTTTAAAGTTAAAACATTTTGAAAATTGTTTTGAATCAAATACATGGAAGGAAGAGAAATTTAGTTATGAATTTGAAGATCTAATGTGAGCTTAAAATTTTTTGTCCCATAGATATTCAAACAGGTTGAACTGAACACACAATAGATATCTGAATAACAGGATTTATTAATAGACTAAGAGCAGCTACACTTGGCTGAGAATTTTTTCAGACTGAGAAAATATGGGTTTATATATTACGTGGGGATATTCCAGAATACTGCTCTGGAAACAAAAAAATATTCAGGAAGGTTTCAAATATTTTAGAAGAAAACAGAACAATTAAACAATTTTAATGTTATCAGCTTTGGTTTTTGAACTCAGGATCTCTTGTTCTGTAGATGAATACTTTACTTCTGCACCATTGGTATTTTTAAGTTTCATGGTATTGTTCTTCCCTTGAAAAACTGTGCCCCGCTGTTTAAGAATTCTGTGGTAAGGCTCTTGTCTGCGAGCGTTTCGCGAACCCTGAATAGACTTAACATTGCACCTTTCATCGACGGCTGGATGCACTTGCTCTAGGATTAAACTGGTCAGAAGCAGTACAATAATCTGGAAACTGGATTTGTGTTTTGGTATCATAACCACTTCTACTGTCCTTTGGCATCATGATCTGGGATCAAAGCCTTGAACTTGATATGTTACATCAGATAGTTGTCATAGAATTGATAAGGGTGGAAGTATCTTTTAACTAACTTTATGACAGACCTACTTTTCTTACTGATGTGAATATCCATGCGAAGTCTCCAGGTTTATAGAAGTCTATTTGATGTTTAGAGTCATAATACCTTCGATCTTTTTCTTGTGCTTCCAAGATTCGTAATCTTGCCATCTGTCTAGATTCTTTTGCTCTTGATCGTAATCTAGTTGTGAAATTGCTTTTGGTTTCTTCAGCATCAATTGGGAACATAGTGTCAAGTGTCGTCTTGACTTCATGCCCATTGATCGGTTAAAACGATGTGAATCCAGTCGTATCCTGCTTTTCTGTGTTGTATGTATAAGTAAGGAAGGGCAATATTTCACCTCAATCTTACTGCTCAACTTTGATGTGCATAGATAGCATGCCTGTTAATGTTTTATTTAAGAGCTATGGTAGCCCATTAGTTAGGGGATGGTATGCAGTTATTCGGTAGGTAACTTTACTGAGGTGATTAAGTTCTACTAGTTTCAATTGAAACCCTTGCCCTTGGTATGTAATGATGAACCTTGGAGCTCTATGTTTTAAGGTTATGTCCTCAAGGAGAAACTTGGCTACTTCCAGGGCTTCAGCAGTAGGTAATAGTGGGTTAAATAATCAATACAT
Organism: Nephila pilipes; assembly: GCA_019974015.1. Classification (NCBI taxonomy): domain Eukaryota; kingdom Metazoa; phylum Arthropoda; class Arachnida; order Araneae; family Nephilidae; genus Nephila; species Nephila pilipes. The sequence goes on along the minus strand of BMAW01128512.1, from coordinate 1,978,678 downwards.
AATAAATCAGTAATAAAAGTCCGAGAGAATTGAGGATGTTCATTTCTTCAGAGGATTCAGTGTTGTCTTCCAATGAATTTCGAGAAAGGCTGTCAGTTTCTTGATGCTTCTTACCACCCTTTGGACTTATCATATGCTTGAAGGCACAAAGCTCATCATGCTAATCTTCTCGAAAGGTCTTTATGACTTATTGACTGGCACAGAGAATGATCTGTCAAAACATTAAATTGCTCCCTGAAAAGGTATGGCCGGAATTTGTGCACTGCCCATACAATGGCAAGACATTCCCTATCAGTTGTGGAACAATTCCTCTGCTTTTGAAAGTGTTCATGAGGCATATGCAATCACTTTTTCTCTCCCACCTTGTAATTGTAAAAAAAATGTGCTGATTCCATAATCACTACATTTGTATGTAGTAATGTGGGAGCTTTTTGTCAAACAGTCCTAAGATAGGATCATAAATTAGTGTTTTCTTCAACTTATGAAAGGTAGTGGCTTGTTCAGGACCCCAACAAAATTTAGAATTTCCTTTCCAGCAGCTCCTGAAGTGACTGAGCCTGATAGCAAAAATCTGTAAAAAAACAGCTGTAATAAGAACAGGGACCCCTCGTAAGTCACTGATAACATGTAAATTCTTTGGGATTGAAAAACAGCTGACAGCTTTTATCTTGTCTGGGTTAGGTCAAACATCGTCTTCTGAAACAAGATGGCCCAAAATTTTGATTTTTCGAGCAAAAAAGTAGCATTATTTATTTATAACTGAAAACCTGTTCAGCTTCTAGTATGCAAGTCAGAACTACACTTGATCTTTCAAGATGTTCCTCAAAGGTTTTGGAAAACACTATGATGCCATCTAAGTAACAGTGGCTCATTTTAAGCGATGTTGTAGATTGTCCATCATTCTTTCAAATGTTGCAGAGGTATTACGTAGTCCAAAAGACACAATTTATGACCAGTACAAACCTTCTGGGGTGATAAATGCTGTCTTTTCATGGTCAACTGCATCTTCCTTAATTTGCCAGTTATTGATTTGGAGGCCAGTTATCGGTTTGGAATAACAGCACTCTTTAAACAGTCTAGTGTATCGTCTATACCTAGACGATACATATCTGTTTTAGTGATCCAATTGAGGTGGCGGTCTTCAGTTTCCATCTTTCTTCATTACCAAGACAACTGGAGACCAAGGGCTCTCAGATGGCTAAATTATGGCCTTATTCAGCATCTTCACAACTTCTTGTATTATACAGCACTCAATTGTCGACACTCTATAGGCTGTTTAGCTTATAGTTTCATTGTTGCTAATATTTATGCAGTGCTTAACCTTTCCATTTACAGCTATAGATTTTTTAGATTTGTCGAAAATTCCTAAATATTTCTGGAGTATTCCAAGAAACTTCTCTTTTTGCGTTGATGCGAGGTTAAGATGTAACATTTTTGAGAAATTGACTAGCTGGCCACTGTTTGCCTGGAATGTAGAGTTAGATTCGGCGAGAGTAATTGTACTCATGTCATCCTCATCTAACTCTGAAATAATTTGAGTAGTCGCTTGACCATTAGCGACCCACAATTCATCTTTGCTTACACAACTTTAATATGGCAGCTGGTATCATAATTTCCTTTTCTAGGTATAATATTTTATTTCCCTGACTATCATGTCAATATTTTAATCTCTGCTGGAAATGGCTATAGGAATTTTGGCAACAGAATGAACAGATTATAGTGTGTAGCGTCTAGGTTTAAGGATATGCTGTTTCATTTACAATGTCTTCCAACATCAGTTCAGATCTCCCACAGTTTATTGTGTCTTCCAGAAAATCCCAACCCAGGTTTATATCATGATTACAATTTGGTAATACCGTTAATTCAAAAGGTTGGATCCAACTTTTAATATCCAGAGAAAGTATGTATTTTCTGAGTAGCTGGATATAGTTTCCAATGGCAACTTAAAGGAGGATCTTTTCTTTGGACGGGAACATAGCTTTTTGAAGATGGCGTCTGTATGGTTCTGAAATGACAAAGATGCCTTGGTGTCCACTAGAGCATAGACTGGATGGTTGTTGACAGCGAATGATTTCAAAATGATTTTTGGACATCTTCACAGCAGGTGGAGGATTTTTTTTGACAGCCTCTCCTCCTAGGAAAGTTATTGCCCCAAGTTTTCCTCATTGCGTCAGCTGGCCAATGAGTTGGAATGTCGGTATGGTGACGCTGATCTGAGCTGGGTGCCATGGTTTTGTTGATCCAACTCTACAAAGGTGTGATTGAAAACCTTATTATTTAAATAGAGGAATCGTTCCTTTGGACAGATTCTCAGTTGGATTTAGACTGGTGTACAATAGCTGTTCAGCTTGAACTTATGTATGATCATGCCACTGGATGTTCTTGCGACTTTACGAAGATTCATCAGTTATAAAGGCTTGCTTATCATTCTGATAATGGAACAAATTTTAAAAGAGTTGCAAAACATCTGCAGCATATTCTTCAATTGTGCAAAAGCTAGTATGTACAAGATTTCTGCTCAGATAAAGTTATAACATAGTATTTCTTCTGATCCATCAGGTTTACAAGCTTTTGACACTTGGGCACTTTGTTATCTGATTTCCAAATCTAGAACTTCTAGATTCTGTTTCTGCTGACTTTGAAATGCCTATTGAAAAACATGGCCATTCATTAGCAGTTTTTGTACAAATGGTCTAAATCAATGGTCTGCATCAATTGCAGACTCATTCTTATGTGGATGTCATCTACATCAAGTCCAAGTAGGTAATATGGTTCTTCTACATGATTTTAGATCTACTGTACCAAGGAACAATGGTTGTGTTTCAGACTTTTCCATTTTTATATAACATAACTGGTGTGATTTTGATCTCTACAGAACAAGAAATTATGTGATACATTGGTAAAGTCTCATTTTTTCCAGTTATCACATTCGTGACTGATTTATGTTAGGTTTTCATCATAATTAATAACTGAATTCTTTCTTTGCTTAAGTTTTTATTGTGAATGGCTTCTATCAGTATTGTTGAGATTCACATCCATGATGTAAGCCAAATCAGCAGTGCTAAAAGAATACGATTGAAAATTATTGATTGAAAGTTGTTATTCTAAATTTTTCATTGAAAGTTGTTTTTCTAAATTATTCATTGAAAGTTGTTATTCTAAATTATTCATTGAAAGTTGTTATTCTAAATTATTCATTGAA
>BMAW01128512.1:1858763-1975466 GCA_019974015.1 Nephila pilipes | reverse complement strand
TTCTAAATTATTCATTGAAAGTTGTTATTCTAAATTATTCATTGAAAGTTGTTATTCTAAATTATTCATTGAATTATTGAAAGTTATTCATTCTAAAATGTTATTCAACAAATTTTCTTTTAATTCTAGCTTTTATGTTAATAAATAATGTATGCTATTTGTGTACTCATATTTTTTTGGGTAAATGGCTCTGTTTTACTTTGAAATGGCTTGTCAGATTCAACAATCAATGTTAAGTGACAAAATTATGAGAATGGAGAACAGTTGATGATCATTTGCAATTGCTAGCATATTAAAAATTTAAAAAAAGATATTGAGTAATTTGAAAATTTTTCTCATTTTATTTATTATTATTATTTTATTTGATTACTTCCAAAATAAAGAATAATTATCATATATCATTTGTGTGGAAATAAAAAAAAAAATGTCGATCATTTTCTTTGTATTGCTTTGTTTCTTGAATGGAAACATTTTTGAATATAAACAGTTAGTTGGAAAAAGAAGTTTAATTATAAGCAGCTATTTTAAAATTTGTAGAAATGATTGAAAAATTACCCCAAAATTTAAAAGTCATGGCAAGTTATGAAAAAATGGGAGGAAATAATATCAGATAAATAATGGATTAAATGAATTAAATTATTTTCTTCAATTTTTTTTGAATACAAGTAGGGTTTAAGGACAAAGATTTACAGTACATGTAATTTTGTGCTAAACCTGAAATTTTTTTTTGTGTATGATAATTGTGCATGATAAATTATTTATTTTTTTTTATAGGAAATACTTTTGAGGTGGCCACAAACGATGGAACTTAATGAAATTGCCAAAATCATTGATTTTGAAATATTGCTTGATGTAAGTGTATTTTTATTACTTTATTTATATGACAAATTATAAATATTTATTTACGAAAAAATGTAAAAAAAGTTTTTTATAAAAAATATAAAATTCTATAAATTTATTTTTAGTTTAAGAACTTTTATGAAGTTTTATTGCTGATATATGCATAATTGACTGTATACTATTTAAACGTTTTTAATGAATGATATGTGAAATATAAATGGATATTTGTTCTTCATATTTCTGAATATTGTAAGACTTAATTTTTCTTTATAGAAAAATTAATTTTTGAATGTCTGAGAAAATTAGCATTATTTCATCCATATTTATTTCCATAAAATAGTATAATAAAAATGTGATTATTCTATACTATAACAGGTCAATTGAAAACTCCCTGGCCTGACACGTAGATGGCGCTTCTAGAATTAAATCCATATGTTTTTTAGTTAGCCCTAACTTTCAAAAGATGCATGTATAAATTTGACAGCTGTCGGATCATTAGTTTGTGAATTATAGCATTTTGAGTGAAGCAATTTTTGTTATTGTGAAAAAAATGGATAAAAAGGAATTTCGCATGTTGATAAAATATTGCTTTTTGAAGGGAAAAAATACAGTTGAAGCAAAAACTTGGCTTGATGCCGAGTTTCCAGACACTGCCCCAGGAAAATCAACCATCAAGGATTGGTATGCTAAGTTTAGACATGGTGAAATGAGCACCGAAGACGGTGAACGCAGTGTACGCCCAAAAGAGGTTGTTACCGAAGAAAACATTAAGAAAATCCACAAAATGATTTTGAATGACCGTAAATTGAAATTGAATGAAATAGCAGGACACTCTAAAGATATCAACTGAACGTGTACATCATATCATTCACGAATATTTGGGTATGAGAAAGCTCTGTGCAAAGTGGGTGCCGTGCGAGCTCACTTTTGAACAAAAACAACGACGAGTTGATGATTCGGAGCAGTGTTTGAAGATGATCAAGCGTAATAAACCCGAGTTTTTGCATTGATATATGACAATGGGTGAAACATGGCTCCATCATTTCACTCCGAAGTCCAATTGACAGTCATCCGAGTGGAATGCACACGATGAACCCGCTCCAAAGCGTGGGAAAACGCAACAGTCGGCTGGCAAGGTTATGGCGTCTGTATTTTGGGATGCACATGGAATAATTTTCATTGACTACCTTGAAAAAGGAAGGACCATCAACAGCGACTATTACATAGCGTTACTGGACCGTTTGAAGGACGAAATTGCCGAAAAACGGCCACATTTGAAGAAAAAGAAAGTGCTGCTTCACGAAGACAATGCACCGTGTCACAAGTCAGTGAAAACGATGGCAAAAATCCATGAATTGGGCTTCGAATTGCTTCCTTATCCACCGTATTCTCCAGATCTGGCCCCCAGCGACTATTTCCTGTTCTCAGATCTCAAAAGAATGCTCTCTGGGAAGAAATTTTCGTCGAATGAAGAGGTGATCGCCGAAACTGATGCCTATTTTGAAGCAAAGGACAAATCGTACTACAAAAATGGTATTGAAAAGTTGGAGGATCACTATAATCAGTGTATCATCCTTGAAGGGAATTATGTTGAATAAAAAAAAAACTAATTTTGCCAAAAAAATGTGTTTTACTATGGTAGGCCAGGAACTTTTCAATTGACCTGTTATGTATCTGAAATTTATATTTACCTGTCTTTTTAAAAAGAATCTGAATGTGATGTGTGTTTCCTATATTAACTGTAATCATTTTTATGAAATCACATTAAATTTTTTAAAATTAATCCTTGTATACAGTCTAAAAACAAAAGTTACTAATATTTTCTTTTATTATTTTTCAACAGTAGTTCTTTTTTTTTTTTAGTGTTCATTACTTATTTTTATCATTGCAAATCATAAGAATTATAATTTACATAGAAAAATTAAAAAGTTGAAAATTTTAATGTTTTACATTTTTTAAGTCATCAGTTTGGATGCTCTTACTTTTAAAACACTGGTTTTGTCTAGAATGAAAATTCACCCTTGTTTATATAATGTATGATTGTTTGGATGTTTTATTTTTACATTTTATTGTACAGAATTTTTTTTAATTAAATTTTTGATTACATTTAATGCATTAATATTTCTCATTTTAATTTCATGAATACTATTTGATGGCATATTACATTTACTTTATATATACTGTTAGAAAATTAATATATTTTTTAACAAAATTATTGAGCATAATTTAAAATGGTGTTTTTTAAGGCAATGTTTGTTGAATGGTTTATTTTGAGAATTAAATTCAAACAATTTTTTAAATTATATTGATTCAATTTATTTAAATGAATTATTAATCACTATGTGTATTATTTGAAAATAATTTTCAGTAAAAATTATATGTTTAACTAAGAAATCTATTGTATGTGATTTAATAAGATTCTTTTGCAGATTTAATTAGTGTTGATGGCTTAAAAATGAGTTTTATTTGATCTGATTTTCTTAAAAAATCTAATTATTATGAAGAAAGAATCTTAAATGTTAATTGTTCCAAAATTGTTTAGTTTTTTTAAGAACAGTTGCTGTTTTTTTTTTTTTTTTTTTGTTTCATTAGATTTAAGATACATTTGTTTATTTGCTTGCCAGCCAAAGAGCTTATATCATCTATGAATCATTTAGTATAAATTACATTGCAACTTGGACTGCTTGCTAGGTTTAAACTGGAAATTTTTTGAATGTGTACTGTAGTAACTTAATAGTGCTGTTTTCTTTTAATTTTGGCCAGTATCCCTGTAAGAGTTTTCTATCATCCCTTATATGTGTTGCACATTGACTTCAGATTTAAAAGAGAAACAGTGTTAAGTTTTAGATGTTTTTGTTTTAAATCATTAAAAAAATTATTCTTTAAAATGTAGTAGTCATGGATACATGTGTATCAAAGGACATTTTCTGCAAATATCTATAAATATAAAATTTTCGTATGCTGTATATTGTTTAAACAGCCTTCATTTTCATTTATTTCTGATGAGAGAAATTCATTTTTTCAGAACATTAGTATAACAAAATTTAATCGATGAATAATATGGTATTATTTTGAAATAAATTCAGGAGAATTTTTACATTTGGTTCCATCAAAAATATCTAAAATGATTTGAATAGCTTTTGAAAAACCATGGGAAGTGAATGGAAATATGATTTTGATTAGATTATTTTAATTTTAGAATTTCTACATGCTCATGAATATATTATTTAGTTTATGGTCAAAATTTTAAAACTTTTGGTGAAAAATTTTGATCTTTTACTTTTATTTGATTGTGCCAAAATTTAAATTTTCTTTGTTATTGTTTGGAACGTATTAATAAATTAATTTTTTCCTTGAAGTCCCACATTTCAATCATTTAAATGTTCTGTTAAGTCTACTAAATAAGCTAAATCTAAAATCCGATCTTCGTCCTCAAAATCATTCACAGGTGTAAAATCTTTTAAGCATTTTCCCCTTATAGAACCATAAATAACATCTCTGTATAATAAATTACATCTGCAAATTCAATACCCATTACCTTAAGAAACTCATCAAATTGTCTATGATAAAGTCCTTTTGCTCTTATAATGCTAATGGTTTTTATAACAGCGCTTTATACACTTTCCATTTAAAAAATTTTCCACATAAATTACCCTGTTGTATATTACGATGATATGCCATGAAGATCGTATTGCTGGTAGCGACGACTTCATTATTAACCATTTTAATGAGTCCTCCATTTTTACCAATCATGGCAGAGGCTCCATCAGTTATGATAGTTGATAAAATTTTCGCATATAAGGAAAACCTTTTTATTGAATAAATCTACAGACTTGGTTGTGTCTTTTAATGATGCTAAAGCAACCATTTCTTCCGTGATATTATTATGTTCATAGATTCCTTTATAAAAATTGCCAATTTTGCTGTATCAGAAGCGTCAGTGTTTTCATCCATGACTAATGAAAAAAATTTAATGTTTGTACAATTACTTTTTAAAGACTTTTCAACTGAATATGTAAATTTAATTATTTTCATAATTTGCATTTGGGCCACACTTTACACAAGCGTAAGGCTTTGTAAGAGACTTCTAATGGCATTATTATAATAAATTATATTTTCATTGGTAGTAACAACTTATTAAAATCCATTGTGTTATTTATATTGTTTCTGTTTTGTTGCTGCTATAATTTTCTATTTAGTTTTAATAACTGATTAATTTTTAAAAATAATTTCAATAAAATTGGAAAAATAAGTAATATTTGTGTGCCTTAATATGTATGTATGTGTGTGTGTGTGTATGTATATATATATATATATATATATATATATATATATAATCACACACAATATTTTTAATGGATCATTGAGAAGAAATAGGAAATAAATCATACATTTTTGAATAATTCTAAAATTTTCCTGCTGATCCTGAAAACTATTGTAACATATACTTTAGAATGTGTTTCCCAACCTTTTACATCTGTGGGCTGGCAAAAATAGAAAAATATTTTGCATTCATGTTGTATGAATGTAATTTTTAGTGAGTGTTACATTTGTTAATATTTACTTTTTAATAAATGTTATATATTGGCTGCAGGTTATTTTTTTTTGAGAAGTGCTGTATTAACATCCAATTGATATCTTTGTTTTTTATTCAATATAGTTGAAATAGTTTTTTCACATAAATAGGTAGTCGATCAAATGACCAACAATTTAATAACTTTATAACAGAGAGATGGGTATTCTTTATTGAGAGATATCCAGAATTGAGTCAAGGATTGCATCTGGCTACAGGAGTTCATCTGAAGACAATTCAAACAATTTTTCCTTGTTGTAAAGATCAAGAGTGCATGAATTTACATCTTCCAAAAAAAAGGATTATTACTCCAGATGTTATCTTTATGTGAATCTTCAGTTTCCGGAAAATAATGATTAAAGTCTTTAGCTGACTCCCCTAAATATTGGTTTTCTATATTAAATATGACATTTTTATTGATATCAGCAAAATTCTTGAATTGCTTAACAAAAAACTTCACTCCTTCAAATGTGTTAGGGGGGCAGTGGTTAGATTCATTGAAAGAATTGTTAAATTGAGAACATCTACAATTTTTAATTATTTCAAAATAGAGTAGTTTTTTTTAGTGTGATCTCTTTTGATGCTTATAAATTGTTTCTGTATTTAGGTTTTTATTTTTGAAAATTTGTGGAAAGGTTTAAATAACTTGATAGAACATTAAAATTTGAAAATTTTTCACAGATGTATAGTCCAGTAGATCAGTATCGGTCTGTGGACCAATGGTTGGGATACATTGCTCTAGCATGATTATACTCAAAGTTATCCAGTACCATTTTTCGCTCTTTTGTTTAGAAAATTGATATTTTTGCTAACTTAGTACTTATTACTCTTTTTCAGTCAAGTGTTATTACCGGTTTGGTAAAACTTGTATTTCCTTTTGTATTTTCCTATTAATTTAGCACTTACTTATGAATCTGAATTAGTTTGCAATTGTTCATTAGCATAATAAAGCCTGTTTCTTTTGTTTGCTCTCATAAGTACTTTTCTTATAATTAATGATTAAAATTGCATTTTTACTATGCTTTATGTAAGAAATATTTTAAACTGGGCTAAAGAAATTATTCTATGATATTGATTCTTTTAAAAGAATCTTTAAACTTTTTAATTAACACTTAATGTTTCATAAACATGAGAACATTTGCTTTAAGGTACAATCTCTTCTCCAACCCATAAAGGGGATCACCCTTAATAACTTTCATATATTTCTTTACAGCTAGACAAAATTGGTGTCAGTATCAATTGTTTGAAGAAAACTGAAGTATGATATAGATAGATTAACATTGTAATTTTAATTCTAAAAAAGAATTTTCTTGTAGATGTTTTTTTTTTTTTTACTATCATGTATCTGATATTTTATTTAAAAAAAGTTTAAATTTCATAAAACTGTATGAAAGATAAGGAGTTACAAGGGCTGAAAAAACGGGCCCTATGATAAATGAGGGTTTCAAATATTTGACAAAATATTTTCAACTCAGTTATTTTCAAAACTTTTTGCTCTAAATGATAATTTTTCTCCATTTATAAAATCATAAGAAAATCGAAAAAAGTAATATGAATTATTAAATAGTGTTATCTAAAAGAGTGAACAGTAACATTTAAGTATTTTTACATTTTGGATTTCTCAAAATTACTAAATTTACAATTTGATATAAATCCCTCTCATTTTTCAAGAAATATTCAGTACTGAAATTACAATAAGAAACAGCAGAGTCTTAGGGGTTGTATAATAGAAAATATTTTTAATCTTTCTATTGTTTGTTAAAAAATGGGAGAAATGTTATGAATAGTTTTTTATGAATGAATCAAGTTTTTAGTCACCTGGTGATTTTTCAAGTTTATCTTAAAGTAATGATTGGATTTAAATGAAATGAGGAATAAACTCATAGAAACTGAAATATATATAAAAAAAAAGAGAAAAAAAAGTATTACTTTAAGTTAATTAATCATTAATAATTAATTTTTAATTCATTTACCACATAATTTAATTCTTTTTGAACCATTAATATTGATACCAATTTTTGTTCAATTGTGGTAAAACTTTCATAAGTTATTAAGGATGTCTCATTTTTTCCCCCTCCTGTCCTTAAATGATGAAAATGTGATTAATTGGAATATATATATACAGATAGAAAAGTAAATTTTAAATCATAAGATCTTAGGAAATTTGTGTAAATTACTAGCAACCATTTTTTCCAAACTAGAAAAGTTTTGCTAAAGGATGTGATATTCTGCCAAAAATGATAAATGTTGTCAAACAGTATGATATTCCGCTATTAAGGGAAATGAGCTATCGAACATTCATTGTTTGAGTTTTTGATAGAATGGGAATTACCCTTTTCTAAGCTATAAAAGAAAATATTGAGGAAAATAGACAAAATTTTCAGATGCGTGTAAAGCTTATAAGACTGAAAAATTAGGAGTTTGAAAATTTACCTGTTAAAACTTTGTGGATCCGAATACTAGTATGCATATATAAAAAATTAAAAACTTGTGCTGCCAAATTCAATAGTTTGATAAAAAAAAAAAAAGCATTAGAGCTTGCATGTCCACTTAAATTCATGTATAGATTATTTTATGTGGCATCATTCATATGAATTTGTTGTTATCATTAATAGAATTAGGGATTTTTGATTGCTGAAATAATTGGTTTAAGTTTATCAGGAATTATGTCAACTTTCATGGATGTCAGGAAATTGTACAAACATTCATAGTTGACAGAAAATTGTGTCAACATTCATGATCTACAGGACATTGAGTTAACTACTATGATGGAATGGATTTTTCACAAGTACTAATTTTAATAAACAAATTCTGTTTTACCAGTCTCGTGAAATTTTAAAAAATGCATATCTTGAAATTTTATATAAACCTTTTATAATCCCTATAATAAATTGAGATATTTTATACAAAATTATATGAATCTAAAGAAGGATTATATGCAAATTATTAAATTTTTATCTTTTTTTTAATATTGTAGAATATCAACAAAGATGTTCATTATACTAAAACTACTGAGTTCTATTCAGATATCAAGTGTATGTATCATAATTGTTGCATTGCATTTGGAGGTAAGGTATTTCTTTCATTTTTTTTTTTAAAATTCTTTATAAATATGTAAACCCCACAACAACTCCCCCCCCCCCCCTGTGCTAAAGGGATTAATTTTCATCTTGTATAAGCTTTATATGTACTGTATTATGAAATATTAATTCTAATTTTTTGAGATGTTTAATGATTTAAAAATTTTCTTTATTTAAAAGTAGTTCTTTAGAGTTTATAAATAACTTAATATGCAAAGTTGTCGAAAAGTTAATAAGAAGTTAAGTATTTTCTTACGAGTATATCGTTTTGTTTTGGAAATGAGTATGATTAATTGTTAACATATTCTTTAATATATCTTCAGGATTTTTAAAAGTGTATTAATGTATCATTTTTTTAAAAATGTGTATTATTAAAGTAACAAATGTTGATTTAAGCAGTTTTAAAATTTATAACTTAGATTTTACTAAGACAATGCTATGAAATTTTAAATAATCATGCTTCTTATTCCTATATTTTTAATCATTTAAAGATTTTTATGTTATGATTAATTTGTGTGGGGTTTTATTAAATATTGTTTATTTAATTATAGCTAATTCAGACCAAGCAAGAGTTGCAGAACAGTTGAGAAAACATTTTAAAAAAGAATTATTAGATTTAGAATCATGCCCTGAATGTTATTATTTCTTGTATACTGATGAACCTGATGTTAATGAATTGGATCGTTTTGTTAGAGTGTGTGTGAGTATTAAAATACTAAATTATTTATATGGTAAATTTGAAGTATTTTAATATTGTTTTTGTGCTGCTAATTGAATTGTGCTGTAAACATTTTCTAATATTACTATATACATTTTTTGAATTTTTACTAGGTTTCTTATTTTTAATTGAATTGTTTTTATTCTCTGGATCTTTTTATAGACTCCTCCACATGATATTGTATGGGCTCAGCTAACAGGACACCCCTTTTGGCCTGCTAAGGTAAATCTCAAAAGTGTCTTTGTTATCCTTTTATTTTAAATTTAAAATGATTGTAATATTTGAATACTTTTACTTAGAAAACAAAGAATTAAAATAATTGTTTTTATAATTGTAATAAAATTCTTTTACTTTTAAATTTACAGTATGGTAGTTTTATATCGGTATCTCTCAAATGTAAATAACGAGGAGTGTTCCAAAAGTAAGCTTCATCATTTTTTTGAAAGAGCACATGGTACACCAGAGGAAATAACTGTCATAAGAATCCACACCAATTGATGATTCAAAGATGCAATTAGCATCAGTGGAGGAGGAATGACGCAAGCACTGAGTGACGAAGAAAAGAGGGTAACTGTTTCCTTGAGATGTCACTGACAACATGATTGGTATTGGAAGTGCGTATTGTTATCCGGTATGAATGGGCATGTGGGTCTAGTCATCCATGAACACCTACAGACTGTGTACATGAACAGTTCATTTCTTGTGAAATGAACTGTTCACGGTTGGATGCTGATGATGCATGGTTGAATGCTGATGAAATTCCTTAGGTTGACGCTGGTTCCTTTGCTACATGTTCAGCAAAGGAAGGCAGAGTGTGGAGGAAGAAGATTGAAAAGTGCGTCCCTCTACATCCATAAATAAAAACAACACTGCTAGAGTATGAGATGTGTTAATGGACAGGTGCAAAACAATGTCAGATGTGGTGCCTGCATTGCATATTAGTCATTCTTGCGTCCATCCAAATCAGTACTGAGGTGAAGCAGGCTGTGTGACAATTCCTTGCATTGCAAGGCACCGAGTTTTACCAGAGTAGTTTCTTCAAACTGATTGCACGCTACAACAATTGTCGGAATATCAATTGTGACTATGTCCAAAAATTAGTACAAGGTGTATAGTTCATCAAAACATGGTTTATTATTTTTTTTAAGCAATAAATTTTCCTTGTGCAAATTAAAGATGAAACTTACTTTCGGAACAATCCTTGTGTTATGGTATAAACTGATGTAATTCTTATTGAAATTGTTAAGAATTTAAATGGGTTTGGCAAAAATACAAAGCTTATTTATTGAAAAAAAAAACATTTTTAATTAAATAATAATGGTGATATTTTCAACAATCTTGAAATATTTTGAGAAAAATGCCTGGAAGAATATCTAATAACAAGAATATTTAGGAAACTTTCATTTCAGTTTCCTAAATATGATTTTGTATTAATAAGAATTCACAGTTTTTAGTACTTAAATTGAAATAATTTTACTACTGAGATGTATATGTAGGGACTTCTAATTTATATATGTATATTACAATTTGATAATTTTCGCTATTATGCAGAAACTTTCAAATTGTTGTTAGCATATTTATAGGCCTATCTTTGCCTAGTGTTAATGAGCCAGACCCACACATTTTCAGATAGAAAACAAAGTCCCTGCATAACACATCAATCAATAACTCCCGAGACTAACATTGAAAACAACATTTTTTTTGCAAAATTTTTTTTTATTCATCAACATAACACCTTCTGTTAATCACCTTTTAGTGTGATACAATCGTTCCAACGCTTTTCCAAATCTCTCCCCCCCCCAAATTTTTCTCTCTCTTTTTTTTTTCCGTAAGAAATCTTTTTTGTTGCGAGTAAATAGCGATAAACAGCTTTCTGAATCATCGACTCGTTGCTGTTTTTGTTCCATCGAAAGCAATCGCTGCACCCACTTGGAAAAAACCTTTTTCATGCTCAATTTTTCATGAAGGATAGTAAATACACTTCCATATGATATCTGTGTCATCTCAGCAATCTCACGGAGCTTCACTTTACGATCTTTCATTATAATTTTTGTCACTTCACTCACATTTTTTGGTGTAACGGCTTCCACAGGTCTACCCGAGCGTTCCGCGTCATTTGTGTCCGTACGACCACGTTTAAACTCGGCAAACCACCGACAAATCGTTGCTTTTGATGGACAAGAGTCCGGGTAACATTTTTCAATCCATTGTTTCGCTTGCACGGTGTTTTTACCCATTAAAAAACAATGTTTTATCAGAACACGAAACTCGGTTTTTTCCATTTTTTAAACAAACTACAAAACGACTTTACTCCAACCTCGATAACTCAGCTGTTTCTGGTCCGATCGACTTAAAATTTTGACACGTTTCAAGCAAAGGTTAGTACTCTAGAAAGACCTGGTTACTGGTTTACTACGAGCGCCATCTCTGGGTTAGTCTCGGGAGTTATTGATTGATGTGTTATATATATATATATATATATATATATAATGAATAAATTTGCTTGGTTATAACATGTATTATTTTTAATGTAACCTGTTTAAATGAAATATCAAATTTAGCATTAGTATGTATAAGAAGATATATTGCTCCCTACAGGATAGTGAAGTCAAAATATATGGTTTAAAAAAAATTCTACTATATATAATCATATTCTTTAATGTTAGGTAAAGATTATTATAAATATATGGAAGTAATTTGATTGGGTTTGTGGTATGTAGCTGGTGGGGGATTTAAATGAACAACATTGCAACAGTAATTCTTATTGTAAAGTAATTCGTTAAAATGGTTACTGAAACACTACTGTAACAAGTCTTTAAACTGTGGATTTGGATCTAGAGAGTCATTTAATATGAAATTTTTAAAAAGAATATTGCCTAACTCAATTTAAAGACCTTGAAACTATTGGTAGAACTTCATGGCAAAATTATGAAAGGGAATTTTGATATTTTATTTGATTTATTTGATTTGATATGAGTTAATATCTTTATTAATAAAAAAGTAGCACCACTTTCTGTTACCTCTTGCACCTCACATACCTTAATGATTGTAATATTTAATAATTTCAAATAATTCCAATAATAATTCTTCTTTTAATTAATAGCATTCACTTAACACAGGCCATTTTTTAGTTTTTGTGAATGTGACATTTGAAAAAACCGTAACTAATATAGTGAATTTCAGGATTAAGTTTGAAGACCTTTCAATTGTAAAAAATGAATTAGATTGTTATTTGACAATTCCATATTTTGAAGATAGATTAGATGATGATTCTCAAAATCTTTTATTTCTAGTGAACTCTTTAACCCAAACAAATATATATTTATGACCCTGGATATAGAGGTCTATAAATGAGTAATATGGGTGAAAACTTTTGCCAATAATTAATTATTAAAGAAACTTATTTGAAAATAATTCTTTGGTAAACATGTATATAATTGTACCATGCATTAAAAATAACTAAATTTCTTTTCTAATGAATAGTTGTTTGCTTGAATGTTAAAAAAGGATATCTTGAATGAATATTTGATACAAGGCAGAGATATATCTTAAAAATTTTTGATACAACAATGGGACAAACAAATAATTGATATATTGCTGTTAAAATATTTTCTTAAGTGTATAATATTTTAACAGAAAATAATATACTTTTAAAATATTTGAATTATTTATAAAATATTAAGTTATTTAGGTAGCTAAAATATATAGAATAAAAGAAGACAATGCATATAATAAAATATCTTTCATATAGTAATATTAATTTCAGACTTTTGAAATCTCGTGTAGTGGAATGTAAAAATAAAGGTTACTCCATATAATTTTGATGATGAACATTTACAAATGAATTAAAAAAGCACATAATATGTTTTGTTATTTCATTTTCCCTCAAATCCATGTTCTTATTAGATGGAGCCTTGATTATAAAAATGCTGAAGTTATTCATTGTTTATTTCCTCAAAGGTTTAACAAAATGACATGATTGAAGATAAGAATAAAAGTAGTTAAAATATGGGTAATTTATTTTGCAAATTATCTACTATTTATTTTCTTATTATTGAAAAATTTGAACTTTTTATAATAAGTGAATGGAAAGAATATGAGCTTTTTTCCCCTTTAATAGTTGAGCTGTTTTTTTTTAACTGCAACTTATCCTATAATGGGTGAAATTTTACTTCTAAACTTCTGAGGAACTTGTTCAACCAATTTACTTGAGGCATTATTTAGCTTTCATATTGTAACCATATTTGTGTGAACTGATTTTTTTTTTCTTTTTTACTCACATCTTTGAAAGTTAGAAAATTTAGAGTCATGTCTCTAAAGGATGAAAGATATTCAAATATATTTCAGGGACAATCAGTGAGATGAGAAAGAAAAACATTTCAACAAGCAATTTGGCCTTACTGATAAAAATTTTAATTTTGATTATACTTTCATTGCAAAATCAGCCCACTTTTAGAGGTTAAAAAAATGCATTGTCATAATTTCTCTTAAAATTATTTATATCCAAGTTAAAAGAAGGTAAATTAATTTAAATTTGAACTTGGAAGGAAAGTATGCAAAAGAATTGATATTTTAATGCAATGATTGTTTGTCACTGAGAATGTCAATTTTTCGTAATATTAAAACGTGATCAAGTGACTAGAACCATACATGAGATTGAAATACCCCTCCTAACTTCTGTATCGTGCGTAACTTCAGGACTTTGTACCAATCCCACTACTGGGTGGTTTTTAAATGGAATCGTGCTCTTAATTTGGCTCAATTGAGACATCACCAGTTACAATCTCAGGATTGTAACCACTTGGTAACCATGGACACTGTTGAAAGACAATATCATTGTTTCAAAATGTAATATAAAAACATTCACAAAATAAGATACTGGAAAATTTTTTGCATTAGTGCATCAAATATTTCCCCCTGATTCTTCATTAAATCTTTAAATCTATATTTTTCATTATGTTTCTTATAAAAACTGTTTTTCATAACAGAGTTTTTATAGATTCTTAAAAATAAAACTTTGCTCTTCTCAGATTTGCAAGGTTTATCAAGGGAATTAATCTGTGAAAAATGCATAACCCCTATATATATTTTAGTAATATAAATATACAAGTAAGCCAAATATATTTAAATGACAAAATTTTTCCATAGTTGTATGATTATGAAAACATCATCTAAAACGAAAGATAAAAAAAAAAAAATTTAAATTTTCTGCAATATTCTCATTTTCTCTAACGTGTATCCATATCTGTTTCTGCTAACATCCTTAATGCTATCATATTGCATAATATTTTAATATTGATAAACTGAATAGCAAGAAAAATTTAACTATCTTAATTTTATGTCAAGCAAACAATGACTTTAAACTATGTTTTTATATAATAACTCGTTGCTTCCCCCCTTTTCTTTTTGCCAGACTTGATAATGGCAATTTCAATTATTAACAAAATTAAAGATACAACACAACTTGTAAAGCAACTAATGTTCAAATAACTGAATATTGGGTTGAAAAAACACCTCGAAATACAATTTTTTGTGGTACATACAAAAAAAATAAGAAAAACAATTCTAAATATCTCCTGTATTATATTTACAATGTATTGGACAAATACCTATCACTCATTTAAGCAATTAATAAAATACAATGTATCAAGTGTACTTTAAAAATACTTCATTCAGAATAACAAAATCAAAGGTTTGCTTTTTGGAATCGTGTTTGTAGTTTTTTTCTCTTCTTTTTTTGCTGTTATAAACTCAGATATAATTGTAAATGATGAATGTATTTGTGTGCTAGTTTATACCAGTTTAGTGCTGTGCGGCTGGAATTATGCTACAGTGAAACATTTTAACAGCAAAGTGTATTATATGTTTACTTTTTATATAATTCTCTTTGAAATGCTGATGTGTTCTACATATGTTTGCAATAGGTGGATAGATTTTACGACATTTTCATCTGAAATAGTCCCTGATGTGTATGAAATCATACAATGTCTGTCTTAAGAATAATTTATATCTAAAAGTTAAAGTCTGTAGAATAATTTATATCTAAAAGTTAAAATAAAATATGATAGTTAGTATCTTGATGTTCTGTTAAGAATTCATAAATTGAGGGAAAGGCCACATTATTGTCTTGATCACCTTTAAAAACAATTATTTAGGAATTGGTGAAAGTAAATGCGGAAAGAAAGGTAAATTGAGATGAATATTTTATTCTAATTTCATATTGCTTTATGAAATGTTATCATACAGAGTTTTAGGAGAAGAAAAATAATGAAAGTAGAGTTAAGTATTGAAAAAATAATTAATAAAATAATATTTAATAAGTTTTTGTTTCAATTCAATTATTGTGTTTTGTTATTGTATACTACTGATATATTTGCAATTATATCATACAAAATTACATAAATGTTTTTTTAAATTAGTGCCTGAAGGTCGTTAAGGGAATGGCACATGTGCGGTTTTTTGGAGAACATGAAATGTGAGTAAATATATTTCATATTCGTTATGAAGACTTCCTTATAATATTTCATTGTATGTTTTTTCTAATTCAGTAGTTTTTTTAAACCAGTCTCCATTTAATTGTTGATTCTTAATAAGCCATTACTTTAACTTGTCCTCTCAGCTGAAGAAGTATAGAAACTATCATAATGAATAGAAACCATCTTTTGTAACTTAGTTCTTGTAAGTACTTATATTTACTTTAAAAGGGCCCATATTGCTGTATTGAAAATGGTAATTGCTCTGTGCAAAAATATGCCTAGCTGTACTGTTGAGTTTCTGGGATTAAATGTTTGAATTGTTATTGTTCTATGGATTAGAAAATAAAATCATAATGGACATAAATGCAAAGAACTTAAACCTTGAATGGAATGATAAGTTAACAGATAGACCGAAATTCTTCGTAGACCGAAATTCTTCGGTTAAAATTTTTGTTATATAGTAAATATTTGTAATATGTAAATAAGGATTCATACAATAAATGTTTCTATGATTTTTTTCCCTTGTTTTATTCTTTGAAAATGTACGAATATTATTCAAGTAGCTATTATCCAATATGAAAATAATTGTCATGCTTTTATATAACTTATTATTCATTATCAGTTAATTATCAAAACTACTTGTTTTTAGTTTTCAATTTCAAACCATAAATGTTTAAATTTATAATACCACTAAAAATTATGTTAAGAAATTAATATCTTAATGACATATAAGTTTTTATTTTAATTTTTAAATAAATAATAAATCTTTTCATAATTATTAATGTATAAAATATAAAAAATTGTTTGCATGAAACTAAAAGATCAATCATAAATTAATATTAAAAGTTTTTTAGAAGGCTTGTAGAAGGCAGTGAGTTACTTTTAAGAAATATAATATTTATCTAAAATGCAGTCTTAAAGTATTGTGGAGCAAGAGAAAATTTGTTAAATCTTTTTTTTCCCCTTCAAATATCAGTAAAATTTTTTGCCTCAACAAATATGTCCAGTAAATTAACAAGGACTATTGGTTTTGAGGCTATTTATTTTGGATGTTTTGCTAAACACTTGCTTTCAATCTACAGAGAAAAAGAATTTTATTGGCTTCATCCTCCCTTCCCCCACAGAGAAACATTCATATCATTCTATTTGCCAAGAATAATATAGCTTTTGGATATCTGGACCATATTATTTCTTTCCAGAGGCCATAGTCATTAATATATTACTACTTAATCCATTGAAATGGTTAGTAATATATATTTCTCTTCTTACATAAGCTGCCAAGGAAATTCTCGTCATTTTTCTCATGGTGTGGTTTTCAGAACTAAATGAACAAAGGGAGAAATTTTGAATGGTTTTGGATAGCGGTAACTTTTCTTTTGTTTGCTGTTTATATATTCCCTGGAAAGCCAGTGTATTTTCAAGGATACTCGGACCATAATTTCAGAAATACTGATATGTTTAAATGAATCAGTGACTACCATGCAAAATAATAGAGACTGTTTCATTATTAAATTATCTTTGCCTAAAAAATCTTCATGTATTGTGATATTCGCAAGTTATGCAAACAAGATACTACTTGTGATGTTATTCAAACCATGTTTGAATTGAGTGACTATTACCAAAAGCTTCTATCGATCTAGCATGAAATTGTTCCTCAGTAAAAAATAAAATAAAAAATAAAACCAGTTGAATGATATGATGAATCATTTAAAATGTTTTATCTCATTATATTATACTAATTAAAATATATTTTATACATTCTGTTTTGTAAAATACTCCCAATCGCTATGCAATATTTATTGAAAAAAATTATCTTTTAGATCTGATTTGCCTCTCAACAAATGTTTTCATATATCTGTAAGTCATCCGAAATTCAAAAATTCTGACATCACAAAACCAGATTCTGGCCCTAAATCTGTGCGTTATAAAAATGCCAATATGGAACTAAACAAATATATACAATTGTATAAACGAGTCTTTGGGGATTTCCCATTTCATCCTCACCGAACGCATTATAAACCAAAGGAATCCATTCAGGAAATGAATTCTGATGAAGTGAGTAAATTGAAATTTTTATTATTGCAATTAAAGTAATATATTGTCATGTAATTAAATTTTTTGTGTGCCATTTAATTTATTTTTGGGGGAAAACATTTTAACCATTAGAATAACTCATGTTTTTTTGTGTGTGTTAGTAAAACTTGTATTATATATTTAATTATCTTAATTCATATACAAATATGTACAATGTTTGCTTATATTGTGTACTCTGTGTAGTAATGATATTTTTTACTGTAATAGTTCAATGTTATGTTTGAAATTTATTTTATTGTGAAGATTCAAAAGTTACAGCAATGTGTGTTGTGATGAGTATTAAAGAGCATAAAATTCTTTGTTTTATTTTCTCCTGGGGAAATCCAGTTTCATATTTAAATGTGATAATAAAAAAAAACTCATATATATACGTATGAGTGTGCATATATATATATATTGGTAGCTTTCCAATAGCATTTCATCCTACACGGTTTCGCTCTAACATGATGCAATAAATCAGTGTTTCTTAACCTTTTTGGTGCAATGGACCCCTTTAAAATTTTTAAATATGTCACGGACCCCTCTGTGAAAAAAATTTGTTTAAACGTCAATTATTACAAAATATATTCTATTTTATTATTTAAATATTTTTATTTCAATAATATAACTGTAGAGAGATATCTTTATGTTCCTGGATATAAAATAATAATTGTAATTTATTTTCAATGTGAAGGCTGTTGCTGCTTTTCCTTGATTAGGAAATTGAATTGAGGGATGGTTTTCGACAAAGCAACGCTCATTTCATGTTCGACATTCAGTCGATTTCGATGTTTTGTTTTTATTGTTACGAGTGTGGAAAATCCTGATTCGCAAAGATATACCGTAGCAAATGGAATAATGGCTGCCATTGCTCGTTTTACTAGCAATGGGTAGGCCTCTCTTAAAGAAGACCAAAACTCCCCAAGAGTTTTTGAATCGAAATCCATTTTTAATTTTGAACAATTTTATTTTCAAATCATTTAACTCGTCTTTGGCAAGGTCCATGTCGTCGATACAGTCAATATCACAAAGAAAAGGATTACGAATCCACAACTCATCTTTTTTAGTTATTTCAATTTAGTTAGTTCGATATGTCTGTAGTTTCATCCAGTTGCATACTAAAGGGAAATGGCGATGCTTTCAATTCATTGATGATCTGTTTCAAAATATTACAAGAAATTTCAACAATTCTTGACTGTATCACATCATTGGATAAAGGAATAGCCTCAAGTTTTTTCTCTGTTCCAGTCCACAAACTAATTCAACCATTTCTAGCGCACATGGCTTAATTAATGTCTCTCCAATAGTATGCGGTTTCTTACTTTTGGCAATACGATATGCAACTCTGAAAGATGCCTCAACCAAAGGTTTTTATGGAATACCAAATCCAAGTTTGGTTAATGTTCCAGATTTCGAAAACTGGGCTTTCTTCTTTGTAAAAAATTCTAGATCTTTAGATGCATTTTCAGGATGAAGAGATTTGAGATGCTCTATCAATTTTGCCGGTTTCATACTGGCGTTTGCCAAAACTTTTCCACACAGAAAGCATTGTGGCTTTTCAACATCGTCCGATTCCTTCATGCAACAGAATCCATATTTAATGTAACTTTCATCGTACTTCCTTTTTTGGACATTTTGGGCTAAAAAAAATATCAAATAATCAAACGAAATTATTAAGTGTTATAAGAGATCGCCACAATTTATTCAATAAATTGTGGCGATCTCTTATAACACTGCAAACTGTAACATAAAATCTCTAAAATTATAATTAGACACGATTATCACTGTAACACAATAAGAAATTTGTGAAAACATTTGTGCAACACTGTACTTCATCGCTAGATAATGTGATTTTCATTTAAACAAATTTAAATACTAAATTACCTTAAACTAATATCAAGAAGGAATAATTATAAATAGTGGCTTCACACATGGGTCACATTCTATGGCGTTTGTTTTGATATGCTGAGCACAGCTCATCATCAGAAAATGAAATTGAAAATAACAGATGAAGATGGCAAAATGCAAGCCAATAAATAAATCTTTATTTTTGTTTATACTGGTATTAGTCACACATCTGTGAATGGGCCTATAGTTGTTTTACATGAAAATGTAAGAACAAATTATAATTTAATCCTATTTCAATGTCAAAGTAGATAGTGTCATGCACAGTTAATGCACCATTAGAGGTGAGGCTTGCCCATAGACGGAAGACTCTTTTTTCCCTTTTTATCCCTGTTGCCTGGAGAAAAAAGTGTCTTAAGCAGTTGTTAGCATTCTGTGTTGAGTTATGATGTATTAAAGAATGACCTTTTCATGTTTATGACTGATTTTGGAAATTCAGTTTCAGTCCTAAGCCATGTCTGATTAAGATAAAAAAAAAAAAAAAAGGTATAAGAGGAAATTTTTATTTTGAAATAAAAGTACAAATCTCTGATCGTCTTTTAAAAGGAGCAAAAGCATCTCGCTCTAGGAAAAATAAAAAAGGGGGGGGGGGAAAGAAGTGCAGTTGCTGTAGGATCCTCGATATCCATAAAATATGTAACTTATTCCCTGGTGGCAATAATTGAGAGAACAGAAAAGGCATTCAGCATTTTGACTGATAGCCGTAAAAAAATCTATTGGGTGGTAATATTATTAAGCAAAAAACACTCTTAAAATTTACGAACTACTTAAAGAATACGGAGATTCTCTGTCAGTGCAGATTTTATGTCAAAGGTTGGTTCTAAAAATTCAAAATGTGTTTTATAATTTGTAGCATAAAAATTCGAAAAAATCTGCATTGTCTGATAATGAAGCTGCTAGAATGTATCCCAAAATTTTTTATAAAAAAAAAGAGGGGGGGGGGTAGGCCAGGATACAGACGGATTAAGTTTTCAATGTCGAGGAGACTGGGTTTTGGTGGGAAAAAATGCCTTTATATTGAAAAAAGAAAAAATTGCACTCAGTTTTAAGGTGTCTAAAGATCAAACAATGTTACATTTGTGCTGTAATGTGTCTGGGGACTTTTATGATAAAACTGTTGCTAGTTTATAGATCTTTAAATCCTTGTACACTTGGAGGTGTAAATAAAAATACCTTACATATATATTGGTAAGCAAATCCAAGAGCTTGGGTAACTGGAAATTTATTTAAAGATTGATTTTATGCCAAGCTTTAAAAATTATTTAAAGCAGAAAAATTTGAACTTCAAGGTGCTATTACTATTAGATAATTCTGTATGTCATCCACAAGATTTCAACAATCCAACTGTCAAAATAGCTTTCCTATCCTAACATTACTTTGTTGCTCCAGTCATTGGAAAAAGGTATTTTTAATTTTAAAACTAATTACATAAGAACATTGTAGTGGATTTTTTGGTAATTGAATCAAAATCAATTACTATAATGGAATCTTGAAAGCAATTTTCAATTAAGCACTGCATTGACATCATATTTTTGTAGCTGAAAGGACCAAAAACTTTGAGGTAGAATTCATTTTGAAAGTAGATATGGCTATCTTTAATTGAGATCGAAAATATGCTTGAAAAATCTGAAAATTAAATTGCTGGCATAGTAGAATTTGCTAAATCGACCAGAGAGGAAGATTTGTGAATATGGCTATTGAGGATGTTCAAAATTTATATGTTTGAAAAAGTTGATGAAGTAGATTTGATTGAAATGGTATGTGAAGTTATTGATTTAACACTAAAAAAGTACAAGAAGGCCTAAGATTAGCTAATAATCTTGAATCATTGTTCTTGAATGCAGTCACTTCCGCTTAAAGAAGCCGAAAATTCAAGAGAGAGAGCTGCGAAATTATCTTGTCTCCTTACCATGAGATCTACAATGACCTTGTAAGAACCAGCAAACAAACCAAAATTACAGATTTTTTTTTAAAGAAGATAAGTTAAAAAAAATGAAAAAGGTTCCAAAATGTAACTTGATATCATTCAAAAGAAAAAAAATATTTCCATTTTATTGTATTGAGCAGAAATAAAGAAAAAATTTATTAAATGAAAATTAGAGGTTTTTTTTGCTTCATTTTGTGGTATACTTACATTTATATTTTTAACAAAAAAATTGCTTATATGGAATTAAAATATACATTTGTATTTCACAAGCGTATCAGCTCTGGGTTTCATATAACATGGTTTCTCTCAACACAGCTTTTTCTAGGCACCTATCTATCCTGTTATAGAAGGGTTTCCTGTACACACACGCACACTCATATACATATGTATGTATGTATATATACTTATTTAGTTTTAATTTTATTTTAAATGTATTAATAGGTAGTATTTGTGTTAACCATTATGTATCGAAAATGTAAGCTATAAGTTTCATCTTTGCAATTTCTCATGGCATTGTAATGTAATGTAGATGTAATTGTAATGTTAGTAGATGCAATTGACACACTTTCTGGAAATGTTTTCCTATCTTCGACTCTATTACTTTTCTTTACATATTTTTTTGCCCTTCAATTTATAAGGTGGGATTCAAAAGTTCCTGGACTGAGCCTATAATGTGAAAATTTTTGCTGCAGAGTGATTACGATAATGTTTCTGTGTTACTGCATTTTCCCCCTTTTCTAAAAGAAGTTTGTCTCAAATCACATGGTTAGTGACTCGCCATTGCTTCGTATTTTGTAGGCGGATGCATTTAGTAACCAATGATTGAAAGAAATGTCATTTGTTGAGCAGAGAATGAATATCAAATTTTGTGTTCGCTTGGGAAAGAGTGCTATGGGGACTCATGAAATGTTGAAGCATGTCTGCGTCAGTGATACATTATCGTGAATGTAAGCTTTTGAGTGGTATCCATGTTTCAGAGATGCAGAGAAAGTGTCAAAGACTAAAAACGCTCTGGACGTCCGCACACTGCTGAAAAAATCCAAAGGGTTTTTGCAGTGGTACCAAAGAACAGGCTTCAAATAATAGCATAAATAGCAGAATCAATTGGGATATCCGAGGACACACGTCAATGGATACTGATTAAGGATCTTAACATGCATAGGGTATATCAACACATTGTTCCCTGCATGTGAAATGAAGATCAAAAGGCAATTAGTGTGGAATTAATCTCGGCTGTTGTCAAAGATCCTTCTCTATTTGGAAGAATTATTACCGGAGATGAGAAATGGTGTTTTTTATACGACCCACAATCAAAGAGAGCATTGGCAACATGGAAATCACCAGAATCTCCACACAAGTAGAAATTCCACCAAGTTCTCTCTAAAGGGAAAGTCATGTGTGTTCAGAGGTGTTCTTCAATATCGAGGTCATTGTTCATCTGAAATATATCCCTGAAGGATGCATTGTGAGCAAAGAACTTTATGAAACATCCTGCATCGTTTGCGTGGGCTGATCTGAAAGAAGAGACCTAAATTGTGGGCAGAGCAGTCATGGGTGTTTTTGGACGACAACGCTCCTGTGCACCAATCCCTCGTCACTGATTTTCTTGAGAAAACCAAAACAACTGTTTTTGCCACATCCTTATCTTGCCCCCTGCGACTTCAGCCTGTTTCCTGAACTGACAAGTCTCTTGCAGGGTCGTCGATTTCAATCTGGAGATGAAGTGATTGCAAGCTATATTAAAAAACATTGGTAAAAATGGATTCCAGAAATATTTCAATGATCTTTACAAGCGAATGTAAAGTTTTGTTGTTTCTCAAGGGTCTTATTTCGGAGGAGGATGTGTTTAAGCAATTTAATTGGTAATATTTTTTAAGTTATTGTCTCATTAAGTTATAGTCAACTTAATTCGTACATTTCTTAGAATTATTTAAATCAGAGGTGGGCAATTGTTTTTGCTTGAGAGCCACTTTAGACAGGCGAAGGTTAGCAATGGGCTATCTTTTAAAAGGATTGCATTTATTAGTTAATTTTGCATTTCAGAAAAGGTATAAATTGTACTGTAAAAATTAATAAATTCAAATGTAATGAAATAATGACAGTTTTATTCAATTTATTAATTGTGCAAATTTCGTATGATCTTTAACTACAAGCATACTTAATTTTAGAATATTTAATGTGATAAATGTACCTTATTGCACTTTGCAACAATTTGTTTTCTGTAATCAGGAATGAGATTGCTTGTTGAGATTTTCATCACGGCTTGCAAGCTAATGTCTGTCAAAGAGCATCTATAATTGCTCTCGTTCATCTTCAAGCAAGAAAAACTTTGTTCCAAAATGTATGTAGATCCAAATATAGAGAACATGTTTCCAAATTTCTTCACACATGGAACTTTTTCAGCAAAGAAAGATTTGTAAAAGTGAACTAATGTCACAGCATGAAAAATTTCTTTCATAGTGTCATCTGACTGCTTGTCAATAAGTTCAAGCTGAAGTTATGTCAATATCAGCAGGTATGGGATAAGAGATCTAATTGAAATTAGGTTCATTTTTTTTTTAAAGTTCTGAAATCTTCATTTGACCCAGTCTTCCAAACTCTACAGATGATTACTACTCTTAATAGTAACTCTTTCAGGCACTTTCTGCTTTCCTAATCAAGGGGAAAAGATAAAAATTCCATTACTTACTTGTCTTACAAATAGACCGCTATTTTTGTTTTGAATGATTTTGTGCACAGGAAGGAAATATTGATTTAAGGCAAATTTTTCTGACTGATTTGGCAAGCTACAAAAAATGTTAACTGTCTGCATGTGGCCCATGGGCCACTATTAAGATTACCACCCCTATTTACATGATATGCTTGATTATTTATACATTAATGAGTTTTTGGCAGAACTTGGCCAAATATGGCCATTGTGTCAATAAAAGCAATCATCTTGTCACATTTGATTGTTAAAGTGCTGTGCATCTTAATTGTTTGGATAATTACATTAAGATGTTTGAAATTCTTA
This sequence comes from Nephila pilipes, assembly GCA_019974015.1. NCBI lineage: Eukaryota > Metazoa > Arthropoda > Arachnida > Araneae > Nephilidae > Nephila > Nephila pilipes. Next base: position 1,950,861 of record BMAW01128512.1, on the reverse strand, counting down.
AAGTAATAAATGCTTTATGTTACGTACTTTAACTTTAAACATGGTAAAGCTCACTGGAATTTAATATGCAGGGTATATTTAATATATATATCATTCTGATTTTTGATATGTATTTGTGAATTATCCTATTTTTTAAAAATCATGTAAAGAATGTATTAAAATTGTAAAATTTTATTTAAAATGCATTGTAGATAGAAGTAGTTGCTGAGGATGAAAATCAAGAGAATCAGTTGTCATATGGAACCATTAGAAGAAGGCAGTTAAAGATGGAAGGTAAATTTCATATAGAAATTTTAAATTAATTTAATTTGGTGTCTGATATTTAATATATACAACTGTGGCGGTCGCGAAACGGCAGCGCAGATTCGAACCCTGGTCCATGGATCCGGAAGGCATGTAAGGCACTCCAATCAAGGTGCCAGATATCTCCTCGGCTGGTTGGAGTAGGCCTTAACGCTGAAGAGCTGCCATAATACTCCTCCAGTATCAACGCAGGGATGATATCGGAAAGGAGATAAATCGCAGGCCCGAATTTATTCAGAAAACGTCAAAAACGCGCCAGAAAATCACTAGTTGCGCTGTCTTAGACACAGAGACAAGTGTTATTGCATCGAACTATGAAACATAGGGCAGTTGCCACCTAGTGCTCAAGCCCTGAGTCACCACTAACGGGCACGCCGGGCATAAGCAATCAGAGATACAGGCAGTGCGGCTGCCATCTAGCTTCTTGTCCTGTTGTCATATTTTGAGTCGACAGAACGGCAGTGCCATATCTTGAGTGGACGGTTTGACATTACCAAGTCGGTTTTAGCAGATATCTTCGGCTTGATTGGTAGGCCCGTCGCCTTCGGATCCCTTGGTCCAGGGTTCGATTCTGCGCTGCCGTTTCGCGACCGCCACACAACTGCAGTACTGAAAAATTAGCAAAATAAACTTTTTTCATAGGTTAAAGGTATTAACACAAATATATGATTGAAGTTCACACAGATGCTAGTAAATTACAGGCATATGGTTACTTTGTAAAGCTATCATAAGCAACAAGATCTTATTTGTCATATCATAAAGTAAAATAAGCCAAATATGTTAATGGAATGAATTCTGTCAATCTGATTTGATTGGAGACTGCTGGTCATTAGAACTGATGTTGAAATGAATAGGCATGTTACTTTGTGATTATTCATATTTTGTAATTGGCATACCTGGAGAATATATATGTCTTGGAAAAATCTTGTATTTGTTGTATAGAGGTAAATAAGGGTTTTATAAGTAATTATTGGCTCTGCATTATTTTATTGGAGTGTGACAGTATATCTGCTGAAAGAAGGTCCCTCGGGATCTTATGTTGTTTACAAAAGTACGGCCATGACCCTGAGGTACCCTAGAAATTTTTTTTTATCCACAAGGTTCGTTGTCTTTAATGAATATAAGAAATGTACACACCCAGGTACCCTAATGATCTTACTCTATTTTTAACCCTTGTGAACCAATTTTTATCTTTCCCTTCATTTTTTCAAATGTCTTCATTACAGATACGCACGGTATAGCGCAGCATACTTAGATTTGAATTTTGCATTATATACCTAAATTTCACACACACACTGCTGAAAGAAGAACATGATTTAAGCTTCAACAATTTCTTCTATTTTTATGGCTGTTCTCTGGAAATTCAAAGAAATTAGTTCATGTATGATCACAAATGATAAATAAGAGCACTATACTATTATTGCTTAGTGAACATGAGATTTGTTAAGAAATCTGAAAACCATCTATTTTTTTCCTGTATTTATGTAGCTGTTTTTCCTCATTGGCTGTTTAAAAAACTCTTTAAGGTCAATAGTAATTCCTGTTGGAACCGTATAAAATGTCATCATACAATCTTTTGTTATTTCAAATATATTTATTACTTAAAGGCTCAAATCTACACATTTCCTAACTGATAGACAACAAAAGCTCCCTCTACTGGGAGGGGGAAATGGGTGCTACTTAAATACAGATGAAGTACTCATGATACTGGTCTTACTAAGCAGAAATGAATAATTCTCTTATAAAAGAGATATTATATACTTCTTTCCTTAATTTTCAGTATTTCCTTTGATTTCAAAATAAGAATTTCTTTGATGCTTTTAATTTTTTCTGTTTTGCTTTAATTTCATTCCATTTTCTTATATTTGTTTTGACAGCTATCATAAAGTTTGAAAATGCCACTGAACTTTCACTTCTAGACTAGAACAAGCAAGATGGAGGAAGTATTTTCATTGCTTCAGTACACAATTATTCTTTTTGTTTGAACTTTTGAAGAACTCTTATTACTCTTCCCATTTCACTTTTTCCAATTTAAAAAAAAAAAAAATGGTTTTTCTACTTTTATTATTTTTTTATTCTATCAAATGATTTTTAAAAGATGAACAATGTTAGTGAAATATTTTAATTGAATGCTGAATAGGAAATATTCCAAATTTTGTACAATGATTCATTATATAGAAATACAAAGTTTAATAAAAATTAATATCTGTGATATATATATATTATATAATAGTTTGAGGTTACAGTTAAAGTGATTGGGGTTACAGTTAAAGTGATTACAAATACGCTAGGTACAAGTGTTCAGCGCCTCTTGCCCCCAAATCACTGATTTAGAAAAGAGATCACCAATTTTTTTTTTTTACCTATGCCAGACCTAGGCATTAGTCTATGATGGGCAACTCAGTACAATTTAGAAACACAAGTAAAATTGTAAAATTCTGTGCAGCATTTATAGCTACTACCTCAATAAGTCCATGACAGTAATTCAAGTGATCACTGCTCATGTCAGAACCATTTGGGCAGAGTGGGCAAATCAGACAGTCTACCAGTCCAAATCTATGCAAGTGCTTCCTTAGGTATTCATGTCCAGTTACTGTCCTGAAGTTAGATACACCCACCTGTCTGAGCAGATCATATGGTATTAGATTATCCAACAAGGAATTCCAGGTCTTCCCACTTGTTAAATTGGTAATAATGATGTCTGGCCTGTGAATTAATAAAAAGAATAACAAAAATTTAGAGCTGCATTTTGTAATATAAAAAATAAGTAAGTATAATTACAAATTACTACAATCAATATTTATAAATAAGTATTTTTCTAATTCTTATTTATAAGTTATTAATTATAAATTATTACTTATAAAGAATAATTATAAATTAAGAGTTATTTATGAATAAGAATTTATAAATCCTTATTCATAAATAATTGTTATATAATAATTGTATTTCTTTAAATTATATTATACTCATTATAATAATACTCATGTAACACATTAATTTCAATAATTAACAATGTTATAAAAAATTTGAAAAAAATGCATCTTATTACTCTAAGCATAGTTTGTAGATAACTTTTACTATAGAGGCCAAGAGGATGTTTAAATCTCATGTGGACTGCTGGTTTTATGTATTTTTTGCTACATGAACTCCACAAAATGTGAATGGAATTATTCCTCATATCTGTGTTGATCATGTAGCAATTTTTTTAATAGTGCTCCACCCTTTGAGCTTACTATTTTCTTGAAAGAAAACCTTGATCAAATGGGGAAAAAAATAGGTTATAAAAACTTTTATCCTACTCAAATTTATAAAATTATTACATCTATTTTATCGCAATACAAAAGTCTCAATAAGATAATGAATGGTAAGGTAGCTAATGTTCTTCTTTGTCCGGGGCGCGCCGTTCTAAAATATATTCTATGTATAATAAACAAAAGCAACAATATTTTAAATTATAACAAATTAATAAAAAGAGAATTTTCTTAATGATTTGGCTAAGAGAATTTTCATAATTTTTTTTTATTGAAAAGTATTTTTACGTCTGGAATAATTGTGGAAATCTGAAACCTAATGTCATCTTTAGAATCCAATCAGTTTTCATGATTTTCGCATATATATGTTGAAACATATGACATTAGATGTTTCACAATTCTTTTGGCAATTTCAAGGTATTCTTTTTCTAATGTCGATCCAAATATGCATAATATCAACTTTATTAAAATTTAGTTTCTGTAGAGTGTTAGTTGATATATCAATTTGTTGTTCTCTTTCTTTTATTGGGAATTTTTAGTTTCACAGTCTTGAGAAGGAGTTTGGATCCAAGATAATTTTTCTTTTTGAGCAAGGAAGAGTACTCAAGAAATATTTTTTTGCAGATATAATACATGTTGGACCAAACGAATTTTATTTGGAAGAGCGTTAACATCCACTAAAATAAAATGCGAATTAGGAAAGCATGCAACATTATCTTTCAAAATGCAATCTGCCCAAAATTTTAATTTTAAAAGAATGGCATCAATTTTACTTTATACGTTGAAAATAGTGAAATAAGTGGACAAATAAGTGATCGATTTTTCTCCTGAGCAAAGAATGGAGACTAATGTGTGTCCTTATTGTGTCTCGGTTAATGTATTTGAAGCACATGACTTTTACAAAATTTAAGATTTTATTTTAACCTTAAAAAATGTTTATTTATGTTTAATTTTACAATCAAACTTCCTTTAAGAATTCGATCTTTTGTAAAAATGGAAATTATACTAAAATTTTGGCACTTTGATTAAACAAAGAGTGATATGTTGCTCAACCCCTGTCAAAGTTCTAGGGAACCTTAAGGTTCTGCAGAACCCAGTTTGAAGACCTCTGTTCTAATCTAAATATATGCACAAAGTAGCAAGAAAAACTCTTTATGTCTCTTTTCACATTTAAAAGAAAATTCCATCTCTTTTCTTGTTCGTGTTGCCATCAAGCATTCTTAACCCGTGAGAACGCACATTGGGTCAAACAGGCCTGGGTACGTATATAATTTTGATTTTCCACTTTAGTGAAAAGGGTTGAATGTTTCAGTAGATGCTATCAAAGTCACCCTCTTTCGATTCTGTTGATGATCAAATTCCTCGAAACTGTTTTTTGATTAAAAATTGGCTTTTTGGACCTGTTAGACTAAGGTGACCAGTTTTTAACATTCGTAAAGCGGGACACCATTGATGGAGGGGGGGATCTTGATTAAAAATTTGGTATCAAAATAAATTACCTGCCTAAATCATCCAAATAGCTGATTTCTTGATATCACTTGTATAATTGGCACCAGCACGCTGTATGATGTGTATCGTATGAGAATATTTATCAATTAAATATGCGAAGGCGTTACTTTGTGAACAACCAACAAACTCCTTACATCCTTATCCTTCCCCTGTCTAAAATTCCCCTCTGTTTGAAATTTTTGTATAAGATGTAATTCGTTTACAACAATGTTCCAAATGATGCTAAATCGCAAAAGAAACATGTCGTTATAAGAATAAAATATGTGGAAGTGTACAAAGTGTTCTCTCTTCATTCTACAGCTCCAAAATGTTTTTGTCCCTGCCAATGCTGAAAAATGCCACTGTTCATTAAATCCAAAAAATGGTGGTCATATTCTAGCTTCTGATCAAGGTGAACTTTGATAAGCAGTTCCTGATAATCAGTTCTCAACAATTATTTTTATTATTAAAGTTAAACATTATAAAATTTACAAAAATAATATAAAGCTCATATCCTGGTGAAATAAATCGGGACTTCCTTAAAACCTCGCGGGACGCAGAATAAATTGTTAAAAAGCGGGACGTCTGGTCACTTTATGTTAGACCCAACACATGCTCTTGCATTTAGGTTTTCTTTTGAATAATGCTTGTGTGAGAATTTAAAAATGCATCAATATCTAATTTAGAAAGATGAAATGAAATAGCTGGAAACTTTAATATTGGATGTATCTACTGATGAAAAATCAATGAATGAATATATTGATGAAGAGTAATTCAGTGCTCTTGAAACTTCATTGGAGGAAAAACTTGATGCAGACGATGCAACATATTCATCCAACTATGATGAATATTATTCTGGAAATGATGGCATTTCAAAATGGAATAAAGATGAACCAAAGTTAATAAGATCTTTTTTGCATAATATCGTAACTAAATTGCTTGGAAATGTCGGTAAGGCTACGAATGTATCATTGCCAGTAGATGCTTAATTATTACTATTCAATATTACTGTAATGGACAGCATTTAGGACTGCATAAATATCTATATGGAAAAGATTATGGATAGCTTTCACAGAGAACGTGATGCTAAAAGAACTAATTTAATTGAAGTAAAAGCTTTCATGCGATGATTTATGTATCTGTGTGGAGTACATAAATCATCGCATGTGAATGTGAGCGATATCTGGGACACTGATGCCAAAGGAATTGAAATATTTCATCTATGAGTTATAAAAGCTTTTTATTTCTATGTTGTCTGAGATTCGATGATTTTAGAGATAGTTTGAAAAGGAAAGAACTGGATAAACTTGCATCCATTAGATTCGTGTTTGAATTATTTGTAAATAACTGTAAGAAGTTAAATAGTCTTTGTAAATATGTCGCAATTGATGAAAATTTAGAACCTTTTAGAGGTAGATGCCCTTTCAGGCATTATATACCCAATAAACCTACAAAATAAAGCATTAAAATAATTGTTCTTGGTAGATTCAAGGACTTTTTATACATGGAATTTAGAAATATACGCAGGATTGCTACCTGTAGGTCCCTGTAAATTTGAAAATGGTGCAGACAAAATTGTTATATGAGATTTTAAATATTAAATTTAAGATTAAGTTGGTATCATTATATGTGTAAATGTATTTTATGGATTAAAATTTAAATGCATTAAATTAAACATTTTGTTACCTTTTAGAATTATTAAAGTATTTTATTAAAAATAAAATGTGTTGCAACAATTTAACGAGATTTTCTTTTTATAAAGGCATTTCTTTTATATATATAAATATACAAATTATTCCCATTTTTTTTTTCATTTTGCCACAAAAATAGATAAAAGTTTCAATCATAAAATGCCAAATTTCACATAAAAGTGATTATGGGCCTATTTGACCTACCGCACGCTTTCGTGTTACTATTAGGGTGCACATTCTCCCAGGTTAAATAAGCATGCAGTGTTCCCGATTAAATTTTTAAGTCCTTTAACTCAACTTAAAATATTTGAATAATAAAGATCTTTAAAAAATTTTGTCAATAAATTTTTAAGTTTAAATGTTTTTTTAAATATAAAACACATTCCAATATATATATATATATATATATATATATATATATATTTATGAACATGATAGCGCTTTCCTGTGACGTTTCTTTTGTGAAGGAAAATATACATTTGCAGATATGTAATCAGTCAGCAAAAGAGAGTTTAGGTAGTGCACCCTTCATCTTGGTGATGGATTTTGGTGACAAGTGGAAAGTACTCAAAGGTGCTGGAACCTCGAAAAGGAAGAAAGTTATGAATTTTTCGGTTTGACATCACGATTGGCTGGAAAACTTATAAATGTGCCAAGAGCTACAGTTGAGGAAGGATTCAGTCTGTGTACGGGTTCAGTTGGTCTGTGAAGTCTGCTTTGTGGACTAATCAGGGAATCATGGCCGTGTGAATCTGCCAGAGAATCGGCCTGAATCCAGCAAAACTATTGAAGTCTGTCTTTCGAGTCTTTGTAGTAGAGATCGATCTGGGTATTGGATGAAAGCCGTCGGCACTTGAAGTAGAATGTTCGTGGGGAATTTGCGAACAAACAGCATGTATCTGCTGTAAATTTTCGGATCCTGCTCTGAAAGTGCAAAATATTGCTGCGGAGAATGTCTGATATGAGGAGTAATAAGCTCTTGAGCTGAATGTTGCTGAAATAACTGTGATTGTCTTGAAAATGTGTTTTGTTCCTGTATTTTGGTTACTAAGTAGTGCAAATGCTGTGTGTCTGGCGTACTGCTGTTGTTTAAGTTTTGCTACCTGCGTGTTGTCCTGAAGACTTACAAATAAAGTGTCATTTGTTATTATCCTGCGAGCTGAACTTGATATTAACTCCCCACAGACACCCACAGGAAACAGATTTTCTTAATATATATATATATATATATATATATATGTTTACATTAATGCATACACACATATCAGTGTGTGTGTACTTTTACTTTGAACAATATTCTTTTATTTGAATTACTCTCTTTTTGAAAACAAAAGTTTAAAAATCATTAAATTAACTCAATTTTTGTTCATAGTCAAACCTTTGTATGTAAGAAATAATTACAAAAATTTAAGGCATTTTAAGTTTTGTTTTCTCACAGATAATCACATTTTAGTATCATTAACCTCACATGTATACATCAAAAACATTCACAATAGAAATCAAGCATTTAAAGGCAAAGAAACCAGAGATAAGTAACAAGGAACATACAGTTTTAGGTATCTTTTCTATAAAAACCTTGTATAAACCTTGGTTCAGGATTATGCAATCCATTGCTAAAGAGTTATTATTAATACGACATTAATGGAAACAAAAAACTTGAACATATCATATTTTATCTAATAATATTTTGCTATTAAATAGAAAAATAGGAGACATAAAATATAACTAATTTTAAAAACTGTATGTGAAAGTAATATTCTTAGATAATTTATATAATCTGATTTTACAAAGAAATTCAAAATGTAATGTAATCAGCCTTGCATTATAAATACATTTTATAAATTTATCTCAATAAGAGACTTTGCCTGTACAATTTCATCTTAATAAAAATTAGTCAATTCTTGATTAATACTGTAAAATAAATCATTTAGTTGGGAAACAAATTTATGCTTATAGAGCACTCTTATTTTTAATTACAAGAAGGGAACAATATTTGAGATTTGGAATTAATGCAAAATTCGTTACAATCGCCCTTTTCTTTCAATTAAATAAGTATTTGTTTTGTGCTAGGATTAATTCCAAAGAATCTTAAGTTATTTAAATATGGTTTAGTATTGACTGAAAAAAATAATTCCTAGAAAAGCAGAGATGGGAAGGTGGGATGGTCTATAAACATCTCAACTGCACTAATAAAAATTCAATTTTCAATCAAATATACATTTTGGTGAAATCTCCATTTCCAATCATATATTTGTGACCATGACCATTTGATTACTGTGGCTTACATGTTCCACAAAAGCACGATATAAGAGATTAGGTAGTAAAATTTCTAAGAAAACTAAATTGAAATTTTAGAAAAGAGGTACCTTAACTTTCTATTCTGAGAAAGTGACCTTTATTCTTTTTTTTCCTTGTAGAAAGGTATCATCTTTTCTGGAAGCTCTGATGATATTTAATCCATGTAGCCTGGGGCTGATGCACATTAAATCTGTCAGGGCCCAAAGTCCTCCCATTGGCATAGTGTGGAAGTTAGGAGAAGGGGGTGACAGCTCAGGTGTCGTCCTCGTCACTTGACCGAGGCTCAAAATTACAAGGTCCATCGCCAATAGCCCTTGTGTTGCTTCTAGTGTGATTTTAATAAAAACTAAAAAAAAAATCATGTTATTTAATAAATAAAAGAAATTTCTGTGACACAAGTTTAATAGTCTCTGTTCTAATGTTCAAATAACTATAAATACTGGAAAACATGAATTTCAATTCTGGAATCGTGAACAAAGAATGCGGTAACCGAATCATAATATCTCCATTGATATATTCATGATGTATTATGATCTATTGTTTAGTTTAGTAATTAATAAAATAATTTATCTATGGTATTTTTAGATAGCATCACATAGATATTTAGGCAAACTTTCAATGAATATTACATGACTGCAGTAAACCTTTTAAAGAGAAACCTTCGGAACACCATAAAATCCTAGAAATCATTTTCTTGTCTAATTTACAAAATAATTCGTAAATCATGGAGTGCAAAGGGCTAGCATGTTTTCTTCCACTTGGAAGTGGGACTTTTAATTTTGCTCTTCCCTCTTCTCTAGTTTACATTGCTGACTACTCAAATTACAAAAAGTTTAATTAATTAATTTTTTTTAAGGAATATGCTTTTGAAAGAGCATAAAAAAGGAAGTTTTTTCTAGAATTTCTAAAACGAAACAAAAAAAGTAACTCTAAGGAAACCTTCCTTTTCTAACCAATTTTTGTTTTTGTTCAATTTTTTCATGTCTATACCACAGTTAAATCTTGTTTGGTAAAGCATAGCCACATCTGCCTCTTAGGACATAACCTTTACATTCACCCACTCACCTTCCTTTTTCAATGCCCTTTCAAATGCACTTTATTCTATGCATTTTGAATAAATAATCTAGATATGAGAATGGTAGTAGAAAACTTGGTAGGATTAACATTATGCATGGAAATTTCTGGTGCTTTGTCAATTAAGAGACACAAAAGGCAATTTTCAGCTTGCTGATAATAGAATATTTACTTTTCTTCCTTGCATATCACTCAAAGAATATGGTCCAGTCCTAACATTTTACATTCATTCTTTATTTCTGATCTTTTTTATACATTTTTTTTTTTCATTTTTCATGAATATTAGTTGCTCTAATGTTGAATTTTTTCATGTCTTTTTAGATTTCATAGTTTTTATATATTTTTTTTCAAAATTAACATATTTACCACTAACTTATTATAATTTTATTGTTTTAATGAACATCATTTTTCTGATGCAGGAAATGTTCAAGATGAAGATTCATCTACATTTGAATTTTCTGAAGGATGTGAAGTAATGTTTTTTCCTTTTTGATCTGACTAATGTATGTGTGAAATTTAAAAATTTTTCATTTGCTTATAGTAAAAAATATTGAATATAAAATTTCTCACCAAATAAATTTTTCTGTATGTTGAGACCAATTTTTGAATCTATTTTATAGTGTTTGGCATTCCAACTAAATTATGTGGTTGCATTTTTTCCAATTGCATCTATTTCATTATGAAGTTTAAATACTGTTTTATATGGTATATTGAATTGATTAGTAGTACTGTCTTGATGAATTTTCAACAGAAATATAATAACAGTTTTCTTGTAAAATGAAGATTTCAGGCAAGAATGTAATTGAGCTCTTTACAGTGCCTAGGTTGCTGCAAGGTGTGGACACAAATTCATATTTTTTTAATGTGTTTTTTAATTGTAACTTTGTCTGGTTCAAAACTTTAATAACTTTTTTCTCACATCTTAAAGCGCTCAATTGAGCTGAAATTTTCTATATACGATTGTTTTGGATGACAATACAATAACTTAACTATAATTAATAAAAATTTAATTGCTTAAAACTAATTATTGAAAGAATTAAATTTTACGGCAAGTTTCTCGCCAAATGGTTGCCAAATCCTTCATTTTATAATTTAACGTTTGCTTTAATTTTCACTATATGTAGCTGATATAATATTCAATTTAATAATTTTTTGTTTGCTTTATTTTAATTACATTTAGCTTAAATATATTCAATTTACTAACATCATTTATTGTTTGATTTAATTTTAATTACATGTAGCTTAATTGATTAACATATTGCTTCATTGAGCTTAAAAGGTGTACACATTTATTTTAGATGATAAATTTAATAAACGTCTAACGATAAAATAAATTACTAAAACTAATTATTGAATAAATTCAGTTAGACTTGGTGTTCCCTTTTGCTTTAAAATTTTAAGGTATAGAACAATTATGTTACGCAAAGTGTGAAGTTTGTAAGAAAACCCATGTTCAAACCCCCCCCCCTTTTAAACAAGTGTTATTTCATACAATTCAATGCAGTTTTTCAAAACTTGCTGGGGTAGGCATTGCAGAATTAAAAACTTTGAATAAAAATCAAAGAACTTATCTGGCAAAACGTGCTTGAGCTTTGAATAATTTCTAAATATTATTTAGCTGATGAAACTGGAAACAAAATCTTTCGATTTGTGGCATCTTATTCGGAAGTTATGCCCCTAACAGCCATTGCTCAACTAGATCAGCATTTTCCATTCCACAAATGATGTCATGCATCATGTTCACTGTTATCTGTGTCAGCTATTGAGAATGAGTTCTATTTATGCTACATTTTCTTTTTGATCATTGTAAATTACATTTATTTATTATAAAAACTTGATCAAATTAATTTTTTATAAATATTGGTGTATGTAAATACATACAGTCTGAACAAAAGCAGTTCACAAATTTATATAGTTTTAGCAGTTTGAACAAAATTATATCATTTTTAATTTTCCCTTTTATTATTTTGTTGTATTATTGTTTTAAAATAGTGAAATATATTTTTCAAAATATTATTCCCAAAGATGTTTATATAGGTATTATTTGTCATATATATATATATTACAGTAACATGCTCATTTATGCAGATATTTGTCTTGCTTTTACTTGAAGCATTTTGACTGCTTTCAAAGTCCAAGACTTGTAATGGTCATATCATGCAACCAACCCTCTCAGCTAAAAGGATGGCCACGGTAGTATAGTGGTCATGGTTTCAGACTCTTGGCTGGTGGTTTTTGTTCAGTCGCAGGTTCGAACCTTGGCTACTAAAGACCCGCCGTGTAGCCGGGGCTGATGCACATTAAATCTGTCAGGGCCCAAAGTCCTCCCGTTGTCGTGGTGTGGAAGTTTGGAGAGGAGGTGCTCAGTTGTCGCCCTCGTCACTTGACCGTGGTTCAAAATTACAAGGTCTGTCGCTAATAGCCCTTCAATAGCCAATAGCAATTTTCTTAGAGTAGAATGTTTTAAAAACTGTAAAATTAGTATATGATTTCTTTGTATTGATTTCAGAAAAATGCTGCATCATTTTAGTTAATAATTAAGTATATTTCTCCCTATTTCAAGCCTGTAAAATATATTGAAAACGTTTTTATACAACATTACAATTATTCATTAAATTATTAATCAACTAAGAAACCTTCATACTTAAAAAATTTGGTTTACAGTCAAGTGTATTTTTACAACGTTTTTCTGAATTTCACTTGGTGTGTGTGTGTGAGTGTGTGTGTCATCAAATTTTCGATCGTTAATTTAACCAACTTCCCATCAAGCTAGAGCTTTGAAATTTTGGGAATCGTTCGTACTCGCCTAACAATGCAATATTTACACGTTTGCGACAAGTTTTAACTAATATTTCAATAATTTTAATAAGTCAAAATATTCTTTCCTCTAGGCGCTTTTAGGATTGAGGGAAAAATTTCTTTCCCCCTCTGGGAGCACCGGGCACTCCCCACACCGCATGAGGTTATCGTAAACCTTTTGTACTCGCAAAGGGGAGATACTATCTCCCCTTTACAATCTCCGAGATAGTAAGGGTTGCTGACTTTTAGTCAGTAATCATTCGCAAGAAAGAAAGTTTCCAATATTAGGCGCCATGTCTTATCACAATAATTTTTTCTGAATTCTGGTTCCCATTCTTTTTTTAATAGAATGACTTACAAACTTTCAAATGCATGTTTTGATTTTATATTATGAATTATTTAATACGCTTACAAATGTCTCTTTTTAAGTAAATTTTAAAGATAAAAATAACTAACAGTTTTAACTAATATTTCAATAATTTTCTCTAATAAACTTTGCCACCATATAAAAACGTTGTTTTTAAAAACGTTGGTTTTTATATCGAATTTTTTCCATAATTATTATAAACTGAAGTTATGTTTTCTAAATGCTCATTTTTGAAACAAAAGGGAGCAATAAAATATATTTTTATTGAATGTAAAAAAATTAAGTAATTTATTTTAAAGTTTTTTAAAATAAATTATATTTTTGTTTACTCAATCATGGTATGTTTTTTAGGATACTGCTATGCTAGGCGAAATTCCTGAAAATCAACCAAGAAATGGTAATTGTTTTTATAAAAACATTTTTATTTTTAATGCAATTACAAGATGCAAAATTATTATACATGTGTTAGTAATAATAATTTTGTTTCATTCATGTACGTTCATTGTTAAAAAAGCTCTCTGAGGGAAACAAGGTATATAAATGCTGATTAAGAAATTGTTTTGTCTCTGTTAGATAAGCAAATAATTCAAGAGTTATCCACATTAAGGCCTATGATGTTGGACTCTAATAAATGAAAGTTCTATGACCTATTTAATCAAATGCTATTATATTTTAAAAAATACAGGCCATGAACCACAGTAGCTAGTTCTTAAAAGCATACTGCTTTCTGTTACAGAATTTGTGTCTGTTTAAATTACATCAGAATTTGTTAACAATTGCAGTTAAAGAACTTATCTGAAAAATGTTTTGTAAACATGGTATATGCCTATTGGCTTAGTATAATCATCTTTCACTTTTGGATTGGGGGACAAAAGATCTGACATGCATTTAATAACATTCATAAAATGTAATAACAGATGTCGGCAAACATGACTTACTGCATCATTAAGGACCCTTTAAAAGGTTCTTCCAGAGCCTGATTTTGATTCTTAGTGTGTTTGGGGCTTAATTAAAATTTTTATTACTGAAGTTGAGAAAGCTTTTTAGAAGAACATGACAGCCATTTGATCAGTTGTCGTCTTTGACAAAGTTTGCACCATAGGACTGCATAAAGGTGGGTGGTCATTATTATGGCCTTTTGATGCTTATTATAGAATTTTAATAGCCATAATATTTAATGCACAATCCTGTTGTATATTAGCAGAGCTCGCACTACAAAAAGTACAAAGTGATATTTAAATGAAACTAGTATTTTATTTGCACGACTGATAACATCAGTTTGAAAAATGAAATTTGAAAAGGAAGCGCTTACATCTCTTGTAGCATGTATATACCTGCACTAATCTACATGATACAGATGGTTTGTTAATTAATAGTACAGTTAATCCATCATTTGTATATAACATCTTAAATGTATTGTATCAAATAAATTCATATATCATTTCAAACATTTGATATATGATGTCATTACATTGATTTGAAGTGAAGTAATAATTGTGATTAGTTTACATATTGATATGAGGATATTTTACATAGATTTTGCAAGTGGATAAAAACTGCATGATAGGTAAGCAATTATAGTTTTTACTCACATTGTCCTGCCTCTCACAAATGATGTTACTTCAAATACAATAATACAAATAACATTAAAATTTTATATAATATTATATTTTCTCTTTATAAAAGCTATGTGCAACAATTTATCAGAAATCAAGGCAGAGCAAATAGAAGTTTCCACAAGAAAAAGGGAGTTAACAATTTTTTTTATATTAATATCCCATGAGAATATTATGTTGTATCTCCTGTGGTAATTCTTGACTAGTTAACCCCTCTGGCTGACAACAATTATATGTTTGTCACCCTCCTGAAATGGTTTAGAGAGTTGCTCGATGATTACCATAAAAGGTACAACATCACCAATCCAGGAGTAATTTTATTCCCCGATTCTTGACAATTATCTGGATATAAAAACAAAAAGAATATTTTAAAGACAGGCTTGCTAAAAATCATTAAAACCTATACTCTGTTTCACCTTAATGTGGCAGCTCTGGGGAAAGTGGAAAATGTACCACTTCTCTTGAAAAATAATTCTATCTTGTTATAGAATTTAAAATTAAAAAAATGCATAGAAATTTGTAAAAAAAAAAAAAAATGTCATACCTTATAGAAATTATGATTTTAAGGATATATTTCAAGTTAATAACATTTTTAAACCATTTATTTTTTAATCTAAGCGAATGAATATAGTCAAAAGAGTAACGTGTTGGATTTTCAGTTTTCCGGGAAACTAGTTTTCAAGGTAACATTTCTGTTGAGCTTGCTACACTTCCACGCCAACTCTATGCCATTCGCTTTGTGTCTTTGCTATCCTTCATACTTACAATTCTGATCACTTGTGCTATTTTCTTCGTTTTTGTTTGACATTCTAAACATGACTGAAGAAGGAATTTTATGGATCATGCTGTATGCAATATCAAAGTGAGGAAAATCAATTCAAAATGGAGCCTGGAGAAACGTTGAATTGCTATTCTTGACTTCGAGAAGAAAACTCTCAAGAATCTGTCATTCCTATGGTGAAAAAAGTTTTGCAACTAACTAACTAATGTTTCTAAAGGATTTTTCATTTGAAAAAAGTAAAGGTATTAAGTTCTTTTAAGTTCTCTTGGAAAAGGCGACCAGTCACCGAAGGCAGACTTCACACCGTCATGCCTTCTTAAAAGACAAGACATCATTTTATGATGCAGAAATTATTCCAGACAAATTAGGGAGTTAATGAAAGAAAATGCATAAATATATTATTTGGATGAGACCTGGGTGAATTAAGGACATTCTCAAAGTCGAGTGTAGCAAGACACAAAAATTAAAATCATTTATGAAAACTTTTCTTCTAATTTAACAGTAGGTTTGATTGCACCTAAAGGCAAAGGAAGGAGATGTCACTAATATTTAAATAAAAGGTTGGTTTGGTATTTTAAACCACTTTATGTACTTAACTATATGAAATGTGATAAATAATGAGATGGATTTCTAAGCTTATTTAGAGACAAGCTTGGTAATAAATTAGATGAAGATATCAAATACGATAGAAGTTTTTGTTTTATTATTGGATGTTATAAATGAGCTCATAGAATTAAAGATGTCTACTTATAATTTTAAAAAAAATTCGGGCTCTTTCTTTCCTCACAAAATTCATTAAATTTTGTTGGTTATTAGTCACCCTCTTCTCCCTGTGTAACTCTAACTTCCATGACAACTGGGAATTGCCCTTTGTAGCTTCAACTGTACTGCCAAGTTAAGATGAAACAGAGTATAATTCAAAACAAATTGGTTTTGAATCATGTTTTAATTTTTTTTTTTTTTAAAAAATCATTTTTGGAAAACATATCTTGCAAATTTATTGTTTTATTAATGTATCTCAAGCATGTCAAACTTGCATGTTGCTTATGGCCCACTGTGAATTTTTTTGCTACTCAGCCGTCATTTAGACATTTTACTAAAAATATAGTGCCTAATTTTTAAAATTTATTATTGTACTTAATTTTTTGTAATAAAGCACAAACTTTGTAAAAAAAGCTGGTCTTGTTGAATTGAAGCATTTTTTCCTCTACCAATACCAGCAAATATTTTTGAAATGTAATTACTCTTCTACTACAGTGCTTGTTATATTTAATTTTAAATAATCTGTTTTTAGAGAACACGAAAAAGTAAATTAATTTACTTAGCACATATTAAATTTGCGCAGTTAATTCTGTGTTGGGTAGGCTGAAGTTCAAGGGGGGAAATTTTTTTTTATAAAATTTCCAAATGCTTTTTGTGTTAATGATTTTTCATTTATTTTATTCTCTTGTATTTAGTATGTCTTCATCATAATTGGGTTGTAAGAAAAGAAATTGAAAAATGGCTGAAGAACTTCGGTATTTCAGGAAAAGTTAGATTCAAGTATTTTTATTATGACATAAGAGATAAAATAATCTGTGATTTATATCATATTGCTATTAGTGTACCAAAGTTATATAGCGTTACAAATCACAATGGGCAACATAAGTACTTATGTAAGAAGGTACATTAAGTAAAGAATGACTTTTACCATAACTACATAAAGTGCGGCCTGGTTAACTTTTATTTGTTAGAAATTGGCCCATGGCTGGATATGAGGTATCTTAACCCTTTGCCAGTGTCGCCCGAATCCAGTTTGGGCAACTGCTACATGTAGAATTTGTGATGCCCGAACTGACTTCGGGCGGGAGAAAAATTAATGTTTCTATTTTGTGAATTGAGTTTGAGTGAATATTCGAGCTGAGTTTGTTTCTACTTTAGGATACTTAATCCACTATTTTCCTAATAGATAGTATTAGTGGTCCTAGTTTTTCACCGATTACGACTTCAGTCGAGGGAGGGAAAATGTGGGTGCTGTCAGATAAATTAAGACGCACTTGGATTGTTAAACAAAGGCAGAGTTTCGTTTTCTCGTCTAGTTTCGGTTGTTTTTCAGTGAGGTTTTTTGCAAGTAATTTTTATTTTTGCAGTGTCCGATTCAGACACCAATGTGGAGTACAGTTTAGGTATTTTTAATTAATTAGTTACTAATTTTAATTAATTAATTTTTCATTAATGGGTATATTTAAAATTTTATTTTTGTAATAAAAAACCATTTTCTAACTTTTATAATAATATAAAGAACAAAATTAAACAATGAAAAAAAAATTCCATTTTTGGTCCATTTTTCTGAAATATATGTCACAGTTAAGGGGTTAATTGGAATGAATTTTCATTTATAAGATTTCTTAGAAAAAGGTAATGTCAATGTGTTTTATTTTAGAATTTTCAATTGAGAATTTTGAAAAATTAATTGCTGTCTGATAAACGCTAAGCCTTAATTTTTAAAATTAACATTTGTATTATAACTTTTAAATTCATTTAATTTTCATGTATTCCAGATTAATTCAACAGCCAAATTCTTTTAAACCATTAACTGCCAGATTTTTTAAGAGATTTTTTTTTCTTCATATAAGTTATGTTTTTGCTTGTAAATGGGCAGACCATTCATTTTACTAAATAGAATATAAATATGATTTTTTTATTGATTTAAATCAATTCCCATTTGGAGATCAGGGTACATTACAGGTAAATAATTGCTTAATGTTTTTGTAAGTGCTATAGAATTACACATTCAACATGTCTTCCAACATTACTCTTTATATGTAGTTTATGGACATTTTATTTAAAAAAATAAAAGCTGCACTTTTCCCACCCCCAATTAATGTTCTTTCTAAATAATCATGATTTTTTTTTTGCTTCTTATGCTTGTTTCCGTGTGCTCACATTGTGCAATGGTCTTTCACTATTTTTGGGGTCGGATAAAAAGTGTATACTCAAAAAGAACTTTGCAACTTCTCTTCTGAAATTTAATACTGGCATTTTTTTTTTTTATTAACAATGCAGTATAGTGTAGGAGCATTAACTAGAACCATATTCATGGCATTGGTAAAAATAGGAAAGTACTTCTTCTTTCTTCCAATTTTTATTCAATATTTTTATATATTGCCATCAATGTTGTCGACATGATCTGTGTTCTTACTTTAAATTGCAAAGTCTGGGATATTAACACTTGTTTTCTCTCAGTTCTGCACACTCTTTGGTCACATCTCAAAGGGGAAACTTCCAAATTATTTGATAACATCTTAACATTATCTTTCCAAACAAGGCTAATAAATATTTCATTTTATTCATCATATTTATAATCGAAAGTTCTACAGAATTCCTTCTTCATTTCGATATCTGTTTTTATAGGACATTTATTCATCCTGTTATATCTCATTGCAGGTGTATTTCTCTCTTTAAGATTTTTCTTTGAATCAAAACTCGTGAAAAAATTATCGAAATAAAAGCAATGCTCATACAGTTTATGTTTGCTATCTTAATATAATCAGTATCCCTAGCCCATACATATCACTTTCTGAATTACTAGTTAGGTGACCTTCATTAGTCATCTTAAAGGTACTGTGGTTTCCGTGATAAATAACAATAAAGTAGTACAAAAACATAATAAAATCTTATTGAATAATATAAGTACCATTTTATTCTATGACATTTTGCCAATGATGTGGCAGCTGGAAAATTCATTTGTTAAAGGTAAAAATTGGGTTTATTCTTAAGTGATCAAGATGCTGTTTGACATTCTCCAAAGAAGTAAACTCTTGGATATTCAGATAATTTTAAAATAACATGATGAGGTGAAGATCGTAGGAGGCCAGGTCTAGTGAAAAGCGGAGGGCGGTAACACAAAACATTCCAGCCTTACCAAATGAATTCTTTCCTGACATCATAGTAAAGTCGGATCAACCATTGTCATGAGGGAAGACAACATATTGGAGTTTGGTCAGTTCTGGCTGCCTTTCTTCTATATTTCCTTTCAAAACTGCTATTGGGGAGTAGCATTTTTAAAATTAATAATCTGATTTGGTATTAAAAGATAATAATTCCTTTGTAATCGCATCATACACAAAACATTACTGTTTTGGGTTGCAACACTCCTCTTGATGTTAATAAAGAGGTTCATTTGACTTACCCCACAATCTTTTCCTTATATTCCTTATATTTTATTGTATAGTATCTATTTATCTTTGTCATTAGTGAGTTGTTTCAAAGAAAAAGGAGCTTCTTTATATAATTTCAACACAGAATTATATGTCAAACATATTTTGTGGTGTCAGGTATAGGGTATCCAATCTTCTTCAAATGATTATGCACTATACTTTTTGGAATATCTGATCTGTGATAGCTCCTGACCATGTAATGAGGATTTTCAGCGATACCTTCTTTTAAGATGTCCTCCTTTACAGATGATGTTCGTTAAGAATGGGCATAATCTTCGAGGCTGAAATTTCCGCATTTGAATTTCTCAAACCACCTTCAAACTATGTCGTCTGAAGCAGCACTTTGTCTTTGTACTACGCAAATTTTAAGAACAGCCTGACTAGTATTTTTACCTTTTTTGATATAAAAGAGGTGAAAGGGACCTTGATATATATATATATATATATATGACAAGAACTTTTTGATTCTCCATTCTTAGCGCAGCACTGAAACAAAAATTATGTCACTGAACAAGCAAGAAATATGCAGAGCAATCAAAAACGGCAGAATGTTCTTATCTATGTCATTCAAGATTTCTCTTTATCACTGGTAGCAAAATAATTGGATTATATTCTGTTCCACTTTGAAAAACCACAAAACTTGCTAAATGGCCCAATAGATTTCAGCATTATAGTAATGTTCTGTTACACTCAATTCATTGCTCATTGCTTGAAACCATATAAAATGTGTTTGCCTCTAATAAATTACTTTAGAAAATGAAGATTATGATAGCGCACCATTTGTTCATCGATATACAAATTATATGAAAATTCTCTAAATTGCATAAATGTTTTAATTTTTTACATTGGTTGTATTTTGAATAACCTGTCCTTGTATCCATTTGTTATTGGGATACTTGCATTGTCATTATAATGGTTGTTTCTCTTTAATTTAGAAAAACGATTTTTCTTTGTGCATTTTCATGCTATTCCAATGTTTGTCTTCTTCTGACTAATGCATCTGTTCTTGTAAAACGGTAAAAATCCCAAAATTTTTTTGGAACAGTCTAAATTAGTGATGATTATTTTGAGCTGTATAAGATACATTCTGTTGTATGATAATGATGTATTTGATCATCCGTAAAGAACATTTAAAAAAATTTCTTCTGTTTTATCTTTGATTCTTTCTCTCATGTTTATTTTATGTTGCTTACATTCTTTTTCTTCTTAACTAGAAATCTTGAATGATGCACTTTTTCATTTCAATATCGGTTTTTCTTTTTTAGGTTTCTTTTTATTTGAAACTAATTTCTTCATTGCACCACATGCTGTGCATTTATAATGAACTTGGAACACCTTTTGAAATGTGTTATCTATATCTTCCAAATCAGAAAATTCACCCACTCTAATAAATAAAGATGTATTTTTTTTTGCAAAACATTCTTAGAAAGTTTTGTAAAGGTTTAAATATATGCTTAATGTTACTATATGACATTACAATGCCGTAAAATCTATATAGATAGGTTATTTGGAGTGTAGAACTTGGTGATATGGGCTTGGATTTCACTTCTGACTACCAGGAGGGGGTAATTGTTTAAAGCACGTTTTGCTTCAGTGCTCTTTAAATATAATGACATGATTTAGGGGTGCACTTGTTTTCGGTTTGCTTCTTTCTTTCTTGCTTGCTTTTTAGAAGTGCGAAGGAGAATTTTTGGCCCTTTATGAGGGTTAGGGCTTTTGATAGCAGATGCTGTCAGCTGTTCGTTTCATTCGGTTGGTTTTTATTTATAGCAACAGTCATGACGAAAAGAAAGTATTTATCTGATACGAAGATTTGATAACTGATGAATGAATCTGACAGTAATGTTAGCGAAAATAATCCAAATCTGTTCATAGACACTAAAGTAAAAAAAAAAGAAAAGGATGAAGAAGATGTGCCCTTTGCTCAAAATCTTGCGAGAAGCATCAAAATATGTGTGTAAGACGTGACGTTGGACTATGCTTTTTTTTATAAATATTCCATACAGCAAAATAAGATTTATTTTTTATATCTATATGTTCCATGTAATAGTACATCATTACACCATGAAAATTATGTAACAAATGTAAATATATTTTGTATTTTATTAAAAGATATGATTTTTATGTAATTATTTTGTGTAAAAACGTAGAATTTTCGTTTAAATCTTTTTATCTATCGTATATATTAAGTTAAATGCATTTTAAATAATATATGTAAATAGCAAAATATTTTGATAAATAGCCGATGTTAGAGGAATTTTTTTCAAGAATTAAGCTTAATATCTAAAATCGTCGGGGCACTGCGTGACACTCCGCGGTTCTGCTTTCATTAGAGACATGTTGAGTGTAAGTGGTCTGAAATGAATCTTCATTTAAGCCAAGATATAAAAAGTTTTAATACACATCAATATTCCCCCCGGAAACCTTAACTTTCTGATCACAGAATCATTGCTCAAATTAACTAGTGTAATATACATAAATTTATTTTTCATTATCTACCAAGCAGGGCAATAGAAAACTATTGAAGAAGTAGGGAGTATTATTAACTTTCAAAATATTAACTGCTATTGATGGGGAAAATAGTGTATTGATTCAATGCAATTAGCAATAATTCTTTGGCCAATTTTCTTTATCTGTAATTATGGAATATAAGAAATTTAAAAAATTGACCTATGATATTTTTAGCCAAATTTTTGTTAAATGATCTTGAGTAAGCCATAGAGGTATTCATTTTGAGCTGCATGCTGTGAATTTGACTGTCTGCATTTAGAGCATTTAAAAATTTGTATTTCTATTAGTTTAATGATTATTTATGACTGAATATTGAAATGTTATTTATGTTAACATTTATCATAATTTGAAAGGTACTTTGTTTCGTGTCCTTGATTGATATAAACACATATGTTAAATCCAGTCTAATGTTTCATTTATTTCAACTTATTAATTGCTATGTGATGAATAAAATTCAATATGTAAAAGATTATTTCTCCCCAAAACAAGATATCAGCTCAATCTAATTTACAAATCTTAGAAATATAATTTTAGTTTCTTTAATTTCAGTTCAGTCGAATCAGGAAACTAATGGTAAGTTTCTTAACCTTTTTTTGAAATTGTATTAAAAATCTTAATTAGTTGTGTTATTTATTATAGAATAAATTACAAAGGTGATTTTTATCTCATTATTCATTTTTGAAATGAACTATGTAATAGTGAAGTGAGGAATAAAAAAAAAATGAGGATTATTTAGAAGACTGTGCTTATGATCAATGGTATTAAATGGTATTATATTTTGACACTTCTAAATGTGTAATATCATTACTTTTTAGACATACTTTATTAGACATACTTTATTTAGACATACATTATTTGTAAGGAGATGGGTATTCAGCCTTTCTTATTCTGTGTAAAATTTCATGACCAAAACTTGTATTATTTGGTTATTTTTCACAAAAATTCTAACACTATTAAATAATATTTAAGAAAATTAATTATTTAGGAATTTTAAAGTTATATAATTGTACTTCCTGTTAATTTTTCATTTTTATCATAAGCATTAATGTTTCTTTGGACAACAATTTATCACTACAATAAATTTTTTATGATTTTTCTTCACAATTTTTTTTGGATAAAAGTTTGGGTCTAAAATTAATTGCAATGCATTTATTATTCAGTTTTCCCATAAATATATATTTTGATTCATATTAGCATCACAAATGTCAAATTATGTTTTTTTATGAATATTCTATTAAAACTACGCAGGATTAAGTTTAAAATACACTCTGTATATAAAAAAAAAAAACGACACAACAAGAAGGAGTTGCCTGATTATAATGAAATTTTGTATGCAAAGACATTTGGACTGAACATACAAATGAGTAAAATTTGGTGTCCACTGAATGAATAGTGGGAGCTACAGCACATTGGAACTAAGCACTCAGCAGGTGTATATAAGAAGCGATTCTCAATCTGTTGGTCCAATTTTCTGTTGCATTGTGATTTAGGATACTTTTCATTGACTGAGAAAATGTTTCGCTGCAGGATTTGAGCTCATTAAGAGCTACTGTCAGAGTTTGAAAGAGGTCGTATCATTGGATTGAAAGAGGCAGGTTGGGCAAATCAGAGAATCGCTCGTCATATGGGTCGAAGCGATGCGGCGATTAGAAGATGCTAGCAAAAATGGGTGGACAATGGCAGATTTCTGCGTCATGAAGGTAGCATTCGACCTAAGACCACAACAGATCGGGAGGACAAAGTGATTGTCAGATCAGCTGTCACAGCACCTGATTCATCGTTATCAATCATCAGACATGTGACCCGCCTACGAGTGTCCACCACGACCATTTAGGATTTCTTAAAAAAAAAGTAATCCCTTGTCTTTCATGCTATTTTTACTGAGTATTTAAAAATACATACTATAAAAATTACTGTATTGATTATTAAAATGAACAATACATATTTTAGATACATTATTTATAGAGAGAGAAAGAAGAAATTTGCTTTTTTATAAAATTATGTGTTATAACTAAAGGAAAACTTTTCAAATTTTTATGATAAAATTGAATGCACATCTACATAAATTATTGCGGTACAATTTATTACTATTTTTTCAAATCTCCATCTGTAGGAATCGGATTGAAATTTGTCGAATTTTTATGTTTAAATGAAGAATCCAGAGGAAAAAAAAATACTGTGTTAAAATTTTTCCAGTTCTTAGATATGTGAACAATTTTACATGGATAATTAATTTTTTCAAGAACGGAAACATTATCTTTCTGCATTGAAACATTGTCTGGAGTAGCCGAATGGTTATGCTCGCTACTTTGTGGCTAGTGATGTTTTAGTCGAACTGAGTGTTCAAGGCCTATTTTTCTAGAATCGGCCCACTGTGTTTCAAATTTAAAAACAACAAATAGCTCTCATGTTTCTTCCAATATTGCGACGCTAATAAATATTTAATCTTTATAAATTTTGTTTTCAGATTTCGACCTCAAATTAGCCTTTTCCCTCTCTTTAGTCTAATAACTGATGCACAATGAAAATTATTAAATGGATATTATAGGAATAAAGCTCTGCCAATAAATATTAATCACCTAAGGGGCTATTGTTTTCTTTATCTTATAAATGTCGTACCTGACACTTTTAAAAAATAAACCCGTTTTTACTTTTTTTTATGTCAACTTTCATTAGTAACAAACTTAATTTTCAAAAAGTACGTCATTAAAAATTTCTCCTGAATTTTTTATTGGATTGAAATAAAATATATGTCTGATACCTGCTTTCACCACTAATGAACTTCAAGTTTCAAAAATATATCGTCATAAATTTCCCTTAATTTTTTTTATAGGATTGAAATGAAACAAATATAAAAATTAAGTATTTTATTTACCTATCTATTTATGTATTACCTTAAATCATATGTAAACTGGAATTAAGGTAGAACTGAAAATAAATAACCTTATTTACAATTTTAAACTGAGAGGCAGCCTCTTTTTTTTTTCCTCGAGAATTTCAAACTTAATTTTTTTAGTTTGGCTTCCTTCTTAAAATGTTTTGTGGTCAAATGATTTTAATATTAACTTTCTATTATTAGCCACCAAAAGGGCTATTTTTTTATGTGGGTCCAAATTGTTTGGCTAAATCTGTTATTTGCAAAATTTTGCATAAAACTTTTTATTGAATTGTCTTTTCACCTCTCTAAAGTAAAAAAAAGGACGTTTCATGTAGATAGGTAAACGAGTCTTCACCAAACTATATATATGAAGGAAAAATTTCACTTTTATGATGGTAGAAATGCTTATTGATATTTTATTTTCCTTGTCTCTTCTTTTCCAGTTATTTATTTTCTTCGTCTCAATGCCAAAACATAAATAAATAACTTAGATTCATTAGTAATAATCTTAGCACGAAACAAGTTCTTGTTTTTATTGAGTGATTCTTATTCTTATCGTGTTAATTTCATATCTAAAATGTTATTCCCTTCTTGTTATTTAAAATAGAGTATCCATAAGTGTAAATTTTCTCTGAACTACATTATTTTACTTAATTAAAATTCGAGAATAATTGACAAATTTCTATTACAATAAGATTGTGTGGGCAAAGTCTCTTAATTGAGATAAATTTATAATTCAAGGTTAATTTAATTATTTTTTGAATATTAATGTAGGTTAAGATTACATAAAGTATCTTAGAATATGGGTGTCTAAACTATGACCATTTGAGGGACACATTGCAAAAAAAAAAAAAAAAAAAAAAAAGGTACAAAAAAAAAAAATTTTTTAAAAAAAATTTAAAAAAAAATTAACTCTTTGTAGTTTTATTAAAATAAATTAACTTCGTTTTATAATATTTTTTTAAAAAATTTGAATTAGATATGTATAACTAAGTACATATTTATTTTAAATTTGTAAAAGTTTTGGTTTCATTTAATTTGGATTTCATAAAAATGGAAAAAATTCGAATTAATGAGATGGATGAATTTGCTTTTGTTGAACAAACAAATCGATATCAGGTTTAGTAGACGAGGTAGCAATTCTTACTGCATTTTCAAGATGTTTGTCAGTGATCTTTGTCCTATTATTGTTTTTTGTATTTTCATTCTTGAAAATAATTGTTTGCAAATATAAGTACTGCCTAAAGCCGAAGACATTAATAAAGCATGATAATGAAAATTAGCATCTTTATCGCAGGGTAGGTAATCTTTATAAAACTCTAGTAAAGAAACATTCCCAAATTTTTCTTTCAGTTGAATGTCACTTAGCAATTCAATGCACTCCATTTGAAGATTTAAAGGCAATTTATTTATTTATAGAGAAAATAAGGTAAAAAATATGTTGAAAATACTCTTCATTTTTTTCAAAAATTTTGAAATCTACTTTCAAACTCTTGAATTAAATTAAAAATTAATGCAGCATATTTTGTGCAACTCGCAGGTTTATGTGCAGCCAAAATACTGAATGTGTCAAATCTTTTACTTTTATTTGATTGTGCCAAAATTTCAATTTTCTTGTTATTGTTTGGAACATATTAATAAATTAATTTTTTCCTTGAAGTCTCACATTTAAATCATTTAAATGCTCTGTTAAAAGTCTGCTAAATAAGTTAAATCTAAAATCCGATCTTCGTCCTCAAAATCATTCACAGGTTTCCCTTTTGTTTCCATAAATATTTTTATTTCAGTTCTCAAATGGTAAAATCTTTTGAGCATTTACCCCTTATAGAACCATAAATAACATCTCTGTATAATAAATAACATCTGCAAATTCTGTACCCATTACCTTAAGAAACTCTTCAAATTGTCTATGATTACATTTTCCATTTTTAAAATGTTTCCACATAAATTACCCTGATGTACAATACAATAACATGTCATCAAGATCATATTGCCAGTAGCGATGGCTTCATTATTAACCATTTTAATGAGTGTCCCATTTTTACCAACCATGCAGGGGTTGCTCCATTGGTTGTATGATAGCTGATAAATTTTTCATAGATAAGGAAAACCTTTTCATTGTCTTTTTTAATGCATCGAATAAATCTACAGACTTGGTTGTGTCTTTTAACAATACTACAGAAACCATTTTTTCCATGATATTATAATGTTCATTGATTCCTCTTATAAAAATTGCCAATTGTGCCGTATCAGAAGCGTCAGTGCTTTCGTCCATGGTTAACGAATGAAATTTAAAATTATTACAATTGCTTTTTAAAGACTTTTCAACTGAATTCCCCAACTCCTCAATTATTGTGACTATAGTTTGGTGTGATGAACTAATTTTAGGAAAAATCCCAACTATTTTTCAGGGCAAATCATGTTTGCTATGCTTTCCATGCATTCTTTTATAAATTTGCCATCAATAAAAGGTTTTGATTTTTTTGCTTTTAAATTTGCTGACATAACTTGCTTTTACAATGTTATTATTTTGAGTAGTTGTCTTTTTAAAAAAAATTTGTTCAGATGATAGCCCTTTTTTCTCCGTCCAGTTTTCATTAAAAACTGTTTTTTCATCTTCATTTTTCTTTTTTTTTAGGCCAAAATTATTAGGAAATCAAAATACAATTCAATATACTGCATACAAATATTGTAATTCATCAAAAAATTCGCAGTCGAGTGGATACACTCATAATTCGAAACGTAAATTCTCATGGCATACTAAGATATTTTATTTGAATTTTTATTTCAAACTAAATGTCAATGAATCAATTATATATGAAAAATATTGCAAAATTTATTTTTTTAGTAAAAATGTGTTAATTTAAATATTTTCATAATTAGCTTTTGGGCTGCATTTTAAAGGCTTTTGGGCCACACTTTAGACAAGCATGTCTTAGAATATTGCTTTCACATAAAGTTCATAAAATTAGTTACCATATTTTATGTTCTTATTTTTTTTTCATTTAAATAGCACTATATTTTTAGAAAAATAT
Organism: Nephila pilipes; assembly: GCA_019974015.1. NCBI lineage: Eukaryota > Metazoa > Arthropoda > Arachnida > Araneae > Nephilidae > Nephila > Nephila pilipes. The sequence continues at coordinate 1,922,570 of BMAW01128512.1, read as the reverse complement.
GATTTATTAAAGCTTAGATTTTGTTATTTATTTTTTTGCATAAATGACGTACTAGAGTAACATGAACTTTTTTAGCGACTGACTTCTGAAAAATTAACCAAGATTTGATAAAGGTAATGACACCCGAAACTGTGCGTTCATTGTCCCATTTCTATTGTTTCTTTGCCTTTGATTTGGAAATAAAATATAAATTTTGTATTTTTTAATACAAATATTTGACATGCATACTATTTATTCTTTTGTTGGTACAATTTTTGTTTTATAAGCTTCTATTGTAAGTGTTTGATGCATACATGTGATATTAATGGTACTGTAACGAACCTGTAACAAACTAAAATTATCATTATCTTAAATTTTTGTAAGCCTTTTGTTATAGATCAGAGGTTTTTAACCTGGGTTCCTTGGAACTTTGACAGGGGTTCCTTAAGTGATCACTTTTTGCTCAATCAAAGTGCCAAAATTTTAGTAAAATTATAATTTTTATACAAGTTCAATTTTTTAAATGCAGCTTGCTTATAAAAAATAAGTGTAAATATCTTTTTGGATAAAACAAAATCTTAAATTTCATAAAAGTCACGTGCTTCAAATACATTAATTGAGACGCATTAGGTCACGTATTAGTCTCCATTCTTTGGCTCAGTCGGTATTTCTCAAATTGATATATTAACCAGCACTCAATTGAAACTAAAATTTAGTCAAGTTCATATTATACATATTTGGATTGATATAAGAGAAGAATATCCTGAAATTGCCAAAAGAGCTGTGAAACGTCTAATATTATTTATTTCAACCTATGTTTGCGAAAATGTTTTCTCTTTGTACATTGTGATAAAAACAAAATGCAGAAACAGATTGGTTGTTGAATATGACATTAGGTTGCAGATTTCATCAATTATTCCAGGTGTTAAAATACTTTGAAATAAAAAAAAGTCTCAGCCAAGTCATTAAATTTTTTCTTTTTTATGAATTTGTTTTAATTTAAAATATTGTTGCTTTTATTTATTGATAGAATACATTTTAGAAAAACAAAAAAATGCCATTACCTACCTTTCCCTTCATTATCTTATTAAGAAGTTTGTGTTGTGATGGAAAAAAAAAAAAGAGACAGTAATAATTTTGTTAATATCAGTAGGATAAAGCTTTGATATCCTATTTTTTCTGCATTTTGATCAAAGGTTCCTTCAAGGAAATGGTAAGCTCAAAGAGTTCCCAAAGAATAAAAGTTTGAGTACCCCTGTCATAGATAATTGTTTCACTAAAAACAAAAATTGAGTTAAGGTAATGATTTTTAAACTTGTTTGCAATATGAGAGTAATCCAAATAAAATCTTGTAAAAAAAGTAAATGAAAAAATGTATGTATGTATATATAAAAATATAAAATTTGTTCGTTTGTTTTTGTTTAGCTTTTATTAATTTCGCTTTAGAAGCAACACTAGAGCTATAGAAATATAAAATAAATATATATTACCATCTGTGTCTTTTCGTGATAAAAATCAAACTCCTAATAAAAGCAAGTGCCTTGATATAAATTTTCTTTCCTATTGGGACAATTAGAGTTGGATGCAAAACTATCAAAAAAATTCTAATAATTATTTCGGTTAATACAACCACACACAGACATACATTACAGTAGTTTGTTCTGATCAGGTATCAGCTTGTTAGCTACCCAAAGGGAATTTATTTTAGTTGAATCAATTTTGGCGAACTAGATCACTTTCCCTTTTCAATTTTTCATTTGTTTCAAATTTAACTACATTTATAGCTTAAATATATTCAATTTAATAACTTATCATTTCCTTTAATTTTAATATGGGAAAAGCTTACTATTGCCCATTTCTTGATATTTTGTCGTTTTCTGTAATTTTTACATTTAATTGAGTAATTTAATAATAATTACAAAAGAAAGAAAGTGCACCTTGGGTGGCTAAATCTGTTCTTTGTAAAACTTTGCATATAACTCTTTACTATATAAAAATTTATTTTTATATAATTAATCAGTGTGCTCAAAATTTGGTATGTTTCCTATTCAATATAAAATAAAGATATCTCTAGCATTGTCGATCTTTTATAAATCAAGTGATATGATTTTTTAAAACATGAAATAGTAGAAACTGATTCTTGGAAATTAGAAGGTGTGAAAAAAGGAGCAAAAAAAAAAAAAAAAAAAAAAAAAAAGGTTATCGTGCATGAAAAATGACTATTTTTGAATCAATGAAAATGCCAGTTTCTTCTTAATTTAAGATAGCTTTCAAATACTTGAGCAACTCGGAAGGGAAATTTAGCCTCGTGAGAGAAAGAAATCCATTGAGTTGCTTTATGAATGTGAGGAATAACCATAAGCTAGATTCCTAACCCACTCCCTCCCTACTGGGGAAATGTAAAAGGACAACACAAATCAAATTACTATATCTTTCTCTAGTTTTGAAAGGGGGGGGATACGGGAAGAATCGTACGCCGATTGCAGGTGGGGAGACAGTCACAACACTTGTTTCTTTCAGCTTGTCTAGAGGAAATATTTATTACACTGTGACTTCATATTCAAAGTTCATGATAGCTGTCAAAACATAAATATAAAAAAATGGAAAAATTGGAACAAAATTGAAAAAAATTAAAAGCATCTAAGAAATTCCATATTTGAAATCAAGCAAAATAATGAAAATTAAGAAAAATAAAGCTTGTAATTTTTTTTTATAAGACAACTATTTACATCTACCCCATATGACCAGTATTGTATGAGTACTTCATCTGCATTAAGTAACGCTCCCTTCCAGTAGAGGGAGCTTTCATTGATTCTTACTTTCGGAATCACTTCAAAGAGAGCCTTAAAGTATATGTATTTTGTTTAAAAATCATTAACGCATGATCTATTATTAAAAATATAGCTTGTTATATTATTCACAATATTTTTTAATTGGAATGAAATCTTTTATTTTAGTTGTTCGATGGCAAGTGTAATAAGTAACAGAAATATCTAGCAGTTTCATAGTTTTCTGGAGCTCATTCTAAGCTCACTTTTATATTTGTTGCTGATTAATAAAAAAAAAGCGTTTGTACACGTTATTAAAAAAATGTACTTGTTTAGATTTTGACTATATTGAAGATAGATTCTTAAAATCCAAAGGTTTGTAATATTTTAATTTTTTAAAAAAAATCATGTGAGACAATGGATATTGTGCTTGATAAAGATTCAGAATGAAATGGGAAGATTTTTATTATGAAAGTTAAATGGGCTTGTAAAGAATCGCCATCATTTAACTTAAAAAATATGAACTTTGTAAAAGGTAGTGCTCATTTTTTTTTGTTTGATCTTTAAGCATCCTAAGTTAATGTTTATCCTGTATCTGAAATGTTACACCAATAAGGAAAAGTGTCAATTTTCTGGCAGGGAAAGATGTGGGGGGAAATGATGCAGAGGAATTTTGTGAAATTATAAATTTATATTTGAGATCATATATAATTATAATAGTTAGATCAATTACTAAGGAGACAAATAAGTAAGTAAGCAAAGATACTAGGTTTTTTTTCTAAATCATCAGATAGTTATATTTAACAAGATTTTTCTTTAAAATAAAATTAAAGAATGGAATTTATCAGTGTTTATTGCTTTTTCTTTTCCCATTAAAATATTTATTTGGTTCATTGCTGCTCTTTTATAAAGGATTAATTTATCAAAAGATGTTAATTGAAGGATGTAGCTTTCAAAAGTTATTAAGTAAAGTTTTGGTTCATTTGGGGTGGGGTTCTCTTAAAAATATTATTTTAAAGAGCTTAATATGGTTACCAAATACAAAAATATCTATATCCATATATTTTCCCTTGTTTATAACCCATTTATCATTAATAAGTCATTCATAATTCTGGAATGCTAAATGTTGATGATTAAGTTAAAAACATGAATTTTGTGACTAATGTGATTTAAAATTATGTTTATGTACTTGAATGCTTTTTTTTTTTTATTATTATTATTAATGCTTGTAATTATTTTTTTTCCCTTCCAGGATTTGATTCACCAGTTACCAGTGTCAGTATGACTTTTTCAGCAGAGTCATATTCTTCAAATCCAATACTTTGTTCATCAGATTATACGCCAGAATCTGCTATTCATGAAACACCATCCGAAAATGCTAGAAATTTTGATGGTATCTTGCTAGTTGATGATTTGAATTCAGCAGTAAATACAGAGGCTTTTGCATCATTTAATCCACAAGGAGCATTTTCATCTGGCAATCCCAAGAGTAGATTAGATCCATCTATAAGTTTAATCCATAATCCTGGTGGTGTTTGTTCTCATATACCTACTTCTAGTATGAATAGTGAACCTAGTTCAGCTGGTACTGTTGAATCACATGCTGAAAATTCAAATGCTTCAACAGAAATCATATCGAATCCATCTGAATCAATGGAAGATGACGTTGTAATATTGGATCCTCCTCCTGAGAATGGTAAATATATATATATATATATAGTTACTTCAGGAATTTTTTTATATTGAACATGTTCTTTAAGAGATTAATCTGTATTTATATGTTATAGCAACTTAGGTGAGTTATGAATGTCCCTCTAGGGGGTGGGGTAGGACAGGGTAACTTTTTATTGCAAACAAAACTTGTAGTGGATTGTTCTTGCATAATTGGAGCCTGAGAAAAATAGTAATTTCTTGCTTGATATATATTCCATTTAAATTTTGAAATGCATGTATTTTATTAAAATTGTGTTGTTTAGTTTAGTTGAATAATAAGCTATGCTGCAATTTATTTTTTGGACTTCTTCCCATTCCATTTTCTTTTTCATATTTTGGAATGTAATTTGTTTCTTCTAAATTTTTTGAATTGATTTGTTATTGAAATACTTAAATATTTTCAAAAAGTATTCAAAATACTTTTCTTTCTTTTGTGTTGTATTCATTAAGAATGCTTGAATGTGTGGAATGTGTTTCTGATTATTTAATATTGCAGTTCTATGAGTACTTTTAATGTAAAGAGATAAAGATTTTCAGTCTAAGGATTACTCACCTCTGAAGTTTTAAATGTTGTGTAATATTTAAAATTATCTTTGATGATACCAATATCAAAATAATGCAGTTTTCACTTTATTGTTAAAAATTGAGTTTCTTTATTTTTGTGATTGTAAATTTTTATTGAATTTAATTAAGTTGATCTCAAATAGATAAGTCTTTTTCATCATTATGTTTTTTGTTCAAGACACACACATCTTGTTGATTTTTATTTTTCTCCTGGTAAATAAAAATGCAAAATATGTATAGCTTGTATTATTAATGCTTTGTTATAAAATCAATTTTGTAACTCTGTAGTTCCTATTAGGATTGACTGTGGAAATGAATGTAGGCAGTTTTGTTTATAGATGACGACATTGTATGAAAAATCAAAAACATATATTTAAATCAAAACAGCACAGCACAAACATTAAACGCTCTTTTCTTTCGCCATCATCTTTTCCAAAACACAACCGTTAAAGCTATTTCCTCTCTTACATTTGTTGCCACTCTCCAAAAGAGAAACTTACCTCTCATGGAGTTTGATCATGACGCAACATTCTCCCCACCTTGAGTTTGGGGATACAAACTCTAAACAGTAAACATAAAGATAATATATGCATACAATTTGAGATAACAAAGAAATACAAATATTTCAAATTATTGGAATGTAAATTAAAATCAATATTATAGGATTCAAATATAGATAGTTCAAAAGTTTGTTTAAAAGTTTATAAATCTAGTCTTTTCAATTTGATCCAAATCGGAAACATTATTCAATGGAATGTCCTGAAGAACATAGAAGGGGTCAAAGTTTTCAGCTCTTGTTCCTCAGATATGTAAGTTAGTGGTCTGCTATTCATGACAGATTCGCATTCACAGACGAGGGTCTGCAATTCCTCGAGAGACAAACAGGAGCGCCCAAGATTTTTTCTTAAAAGATCTTTCAAAATTCCAATTAAGCGTTCCCAGAAATCTCTCCACCATGGAGAGGAGGGTGGGTTAAACTTCCAACAAATTTCCTTGACTCTAAAATTCACTTTCAATTGTAGTCCAATCTAATTGTTTCAAAACTTTGTTTAGTCCTGTAAATTAGTACCATTGTCTGAGTACATCACAGAAATTCGTCCTCTTCTGGCAATAAACCTACACATAGCTTGGATGAAGTCATTTGTACTAAGTGAAGGTATTAGTTCTAGATGGACAACTCTAAATACGGCATGAGTAAAAAGTACTATCCACACCTTTTGTTTAGATTTATTCAACAGAGGTCCAGCTAAGTCTACTTTCGATACTTGAAAAACTGCTGCTAACTCTGTTCAATCTTTCGGAAGAGGCGGAAAAAGTACCTCAAGATAATTCACTCTTTGCCTTTTACATGTTAAGCATTCTTTGATAACACTCCGGGTAGTCCTTTTCCCTTTCACTATCCAAAATCTTTCACGCAAAATAGTCGGAAGAGTTAATGTCCCAGCATGTTTGTTAGAAATATGTTCTTGAGCTATAAATCTTCTTACTGCCAGGTGTTTCAATGGTAGAATTATTGGAGAAATAAAATATTTCGATTCTTCTTCATTTACCAATCTAGATTTAATTCATAAAATTCCTTCTTCATCTTCAAATACTTGAAGACCTCTCAAATTTTTTCGTGTTTCTTCATTAGAGTAACATTCCTTTTGTAGTACACGGAAAATAATCTTTTGTGCATTTAACAGTTCCTCATTTTTAAGGTCCGTATATTTTCTTAAGTCTTTGGCCTTTGGTTGAAAACGCAATACCCAAGCCATAACCCTAATCATCTTTGAAAATCTTCTGGCTAACTGTAATGAATTTGATTCTAGCTCTGTGTTATTAGCAGAGATGACTGACTTTGGTTTCTTTATTTCTACTTCTTTCTCGTCAGTATTTACAGTTGACTTTGGCCACTGTTCCTTTGGTTTCTGTAACCAGGCTGGTCCTTTCCACCACTTGCATTTTTGAAGTTGTTTACGTCCACAACCTCTTGATAAAATGTCTGCTGAATTCTGGTCAGTTGAAATATGGAGCCAATCTTCCGAAGTTGTCAATTTTCTTATCTCACTTATTCTGTTGGCAACGAATACCGACCATTGTTCTCGACGAGTTATCCACGTAAGAACTGTGGAAGAATCAGTCCAAAAGTAAGTCTTGGTCTTCGGAAGTTTCAGGGCTTGCTTCATAGAACTAGAATTTAGCTCCGATGACAGCGGCCATTAATTTGAGACGTAACAGTCTTCATTTGAGCTATTCGTGATCTGGCTTGAAGTAATTGGACAGTCACTGAGCTCCTACTGGATTCTCTTAAGAAAATGCATGCCGCTTAAGCTGTCTTACCGGCTTCGACAAAAGTATGGATACTTAAGTTGGATTCCTCCATCACACCTAACCATCTTGGAATTTTTATATTTTTGAAGTATTTCAGTTGCTTCCCCCATTTTAGAAATTTCTTCTTTATTTCATCGTTCACTTCATCATCCCATGATTCTTTGGTTTTCCAAGTGGATTGCAACAAAACCTTAGTCTGAATCATACAGGTGCCAAGAAACCTATGGGATCAAATATTCGACTAACCAATGAAAGTATTTTCCTTTTAGTTATCTTTTCTTTTTCATCAAATTTCAAAGATTCTGAGCCTATTTCTAAGGTATCTGAATTTCTGTCCCAAATCAATCCTAATACTGGTGACGTTGCATTTCGTGAAGATGCAGGAACGGCAGAACTTTCCCTGTCTCTGAGATCAAACATTCCTTCTTTCCTTACATTAGTTGCAGATTCAACGAATGTTTCTAGTTCGGCATTATTTTGTACACTAGTTACGCAATTATTGACATAAAAACTATCTATTAATTTTTTAAGAAATTCTTCAGAATAACATTCTTTTATTGATTCTTCTGATAAATGATGATTAATAACTGCCATTAACAGAAAAAGACTGCTGGTGAGGCCAAAAAACAACTCGAGCATGCCGGAAAGTTCGCCTATTGCCTCATTGTCATACCAAAGAAATCGTATGAAGTCTCGGATCTTTCTCATGTAAGGATATTTGTAAAAAAGCCCTTCTGAAGTCAAAAATTACACCAATTGGTTTCAGTCTAAATCTCGCCAAAGTAGAAGGAATATTTTCAATTAAATTATTTCCAGTTTCCAAACAGTCGTTTAATGACAGATGGTTATGGATATTAGCAGAGGCATCAAACATCGGTTTTATCTTGGTTGTGGGTCGGTGTGGAAAGTAATGATTACCAAGTAACTCATTTCCAGGATCTTCCTCAATAACTCCTTCTTCTAACCATTCTCTAAAGACTTCATGATACTTTTCTCTAAAACCAATTTTTCCAATTTCCTGGTAGTAGATTCAAGTCTTTTCAAGCACAACTCATAATTGTCTGTTAGAAACGCATGATCCACTTTCCAAGGCATATGGATCTCGTACCTCCCATCACTCTTTTGTCAAATTGTTTCTTGAAAGTGAAACATGACAGCCTTTTCAGTTTCCTCTCTTGAATTTTGCTCAATTAGATCCCGTATACCAAGTAGTTCCAGATCCCTCAGTGAAGAAACAGGAATATCTGCTTGAGGTAACATGGTTACAATATTCATACTTGCAACTTTTCCGTTGGTATATCAGGGTACTTTACACATCAAAGTCCAACCTAACTTGGTTTCTAATGCTACTAAGCCTGTCTCTAACTCTTCTCATTGACCAGTAATTAACTTACTGGCAACGTCTGCACCAAAAAGTACCTAAATGGGACCTGTGTTTTCTTGAATATAGGTCAATAATATATTTTTACTTTTCAATTCATGTATCCAAGAACCATTTTTACAACGTTTTTCTGAATTTCACTTGGTGTGTATGAGTGTGTGTGTGTCATCAAATTTTCGATCGTTAATTTAACCAACTTCCCATCAAGCTAGAGCTTTGAAATTTTGGGAATCGTTCGTACTCGCCTAACAATGCAATATTTAGACGTTTGCGATAAGTTTTAACTAATATTTCAATAATTTTAATAAGTCAAAATATTCTTTCCTCTCGGCGCTTTTAGGATTGAGGAAAAAATTTCTTTCCCCCTCTGGGAATACCGGGCACTTCCCACGCAGCATGAAGTATCGTAAACCTTTTGTACTCACAAAGGGGAGATACTATCTCCGAGATAGTAAGGGTTGCAGACTTTTTGTCAGTAATCATTCCCAAGAAAGAAAGTTTCCAATATTTGGCGCCAAGTCTTATCACAATAATTTTTTTTGAATTCTGGTTCCCATTCTTTTTTAATAGAATGACTTACAAACTTTCAAATGCATGTTTTGATTTTATGAGTATTATGAATTTTTTAATGCTTTCACAAATGTCTCTTTTTAAGTCAATTTTAAAGTTAAAAATAACTAACAGTTTTAACTAATATTTCAATAATTTTCTCTAATAAACTTTGCCACCATATAAAAACGTTGGTTTTTATATCGAATTATTTACACTAAGAATATCATTACAAATAACATTATTCTTTCCTATTGGTCACGGTTTCTGTGACTTCAGATAGTGAATAAGTTAGACTTACTTACATTTAGGTTGCGTTATGTAGAAAAAAGAAATTGAGATATCTTCTTCACCAGTTGCGGATCATTATGGAATTATATTTTTCATCCAATTTCAGATACATGACTACATACTTTGGAAGCTACAAGCAGAGTGATTCAAATTACAACGGTTTTTCAATGATCACAGTTTATTTTACAGTTAAAGTATGATCATAATTTAACCAAAATATTAATATACAAAATACAGAAATATAAATAAATAAAGTTAAAAAATTAATAAATATTGTTTTAAATTATATGGTGTATCAGTAATATTTTATAATGCTATTTTTAAATTTTAATTGATTAATAATTAGGATTACTTATTTATTCTTGTTGTCATATCGCGGTAATCACGTGGAATTACGTTTTCCGATATTATGTCATCTCACGCATCTGGCAATGGAATCGGGAATTTGCATCCGACGGTAATTTTCAGTTACGTCATACAATGTTATTTTTCATTGGATGGCGATTCTTAACTGTCAAGATGATGGTGTCGAATGCAAATTCCGGAATATATATAAAGGAGATCTTTTTAGATTGAAGGCTCGCTTCTTGGATGCTTGGATGGTGTAAGAGTCCTTGGCTGTGATTGATGAGACCATCGCTGTGATTGTATTAGACTGTAACTATGATATTATAGCCTTTGGCTGATACAGTGATGATATTAATTAGTCCTGTAAACTAGGTACATTATGTAAATAAAATTAGATCTTAAAATATTAGAGTTTAACTTTCTCTGTTGATGTGGCATTTAAATTAAATTAAATTATCAAAGGCCTACTCTGAGGAAGGCCAACAATTCTAACAAGCCACATGTTTGGCTGACTTGTGCTGCCATCTAGTGAGGCTAATTTCAACTAAAACTGTCCTGTACAACATCATGATCTAATGCATCTAATTTACAAATATAGTTACCATCAAGACTACTAAAGTAAATTTTATAACACTTGTGTTTATACATCCTTGTTTATATTCTGCACAATTAGGAATGGCGAAATTCTTCTTCTCTGCAAATTAAAATCCAAGCCTTCAGCAGCAAATTTCAAAATATACGATTTTTTGCGATCCTGTATCAATAATAGCTCTAGCTTTATGCTCTTTCTTGATGCCATGTACATTTACATCAAGGGTTTGCAATATAACTTCATTTGTTGCTCAAGAATTTAAAGAATCAACTGTTTTTTCATTATTATTTTGTTACTTACCTCTTGTTTGGGTGAATCAGACTTATTACATCCAATGTTTGGGCACATGAACTTTAAATGTCTTTTAGAACACAATTGGCATGTTATTTGAGATCAACATCTAGAAGCAAGATGACCCTTAGCCAAGCAGACTCGGCACAATCCTATCTTTCTTATTATTCCAATCTTTTCTTCTAATGGGGTGAAAAAAGCCTTTTTACAAAAGCGATTTGTATGAACCTTGAAAAAAAAATGGACATATTTCGTTTGATTCGTGAATGAATAATTCTGCAGCAGATGAGAGCAAACGTTGGCTCTCTGCCAAGTGCTTGCGATTTTCAGACGCTAGTATTTCAGATCTACTTAATTTTATTTTTTCTTCTGATTGCACTTCAGAAACGAAACTATTGTATCCAGTGTTGATATACTCTGTTCGGAATGAATTTTTTTTCTTTGTCTTTCAAAGGATCGCAATTTATGGGTCGGTAACGAACTTTCGACTAAAGGATATATTACACCGCACTGATCTGTTGTTACACCTGAACTACTTAGAGCCCGAAGTTGAGTAGAAAGTTTATTATACAAACTGCTTAAAGAATCTTGTTTATTTTTAGTGACGTTATTTAAAACAAGGTTTTAACAATTCTCGTACATAAAAATCAATTAATAGTTCTTTTCGTCCATATCTTTCAGTTAAACTTTCTCTCGCCAAAGGGTAGTTTTCATTCATAATAGGAAATGATTCAACAAGTTCTCTAGCTTCTGATTTAATTTCTGTCGACTGAATTAAGTAATGAAATTTATCACAATCAGTTAAATTTTTATTTTTGTGTATGTTTTTAAACTGATTCCAGAAAGTTAACCAATCTCGTAATTCACCACCAAATTTATACAGTTCAACTTCAGGAAGTCGCGGGGAAATCGTTTTATACGGATTCTCCCACACAGTCGAATGAGAATTATTGTTAGAATTGCTACCTTCTTTATTGATTTGTTTGCTCCTAATATTCTCTAATACTCATTTAGACTTTAGTTCCATTCTCTAAGCTTTTTCTCTATATTCTTCAACAATATTAAATTCTGTTTTGAATTCTGTTTGGTCTGTTAAAGCATCTAAATAATTATTATGTGTCAACTCTTAATGAGTCCGTCCTTTGCTTAAACAAATGTAAACACGTTTCAATTTCTTCTGCGTCTGGATTTTCATTAATCAACACATTCTCTAAACTTAGTATACGATTTTGTAAATGAAGCAGGCTGTGCTGTTTTATTTCGTTTAATAATTTCCAATTTTTACTATCTTATTAAATTAGTTCATACATTCAATGATAATTATCTATGTTCAATATCTAATTATATCAATAACTTCAAAATGGAAATTCAATTTTCTTACCGTTATCAAACTCCAAAACATAACCAGCCCACCTGGGGGGGGGGCAGAAATGTAGTTCCTATTAGGATTTACTGTGAAAATGAATGTAGGCAGTTTTGTTTATAGATGACAACATTGTAGGAAACATCAAAAACATATATTTAAATGAAAACAGCACAAACATTAAACGCTCTTTTCTTTCGCCATCATCTTTTCCAAAACACAACTGTTACAGCTCTTTCCTCTCTTACATTTGTTGCCACTCTCCAAAAGAGAAACTTACCTCTCATGGAGTTTGATCATGACACAACAAACACATTTCTCTTAAATCTTTGTATGCATTAAAACAATACTTGTGTAAAATATTTTTTCTGTTCAGTAATTAATTATCTTATATTTATGTTAACAGAGTTCTTTAAAATATTTATAAAAGATCTAATATGAGATTGTTATTGTAAGATTACACTCAAATAATTAGGAAATATTTTCTTAAGTTGAAATTGAATTTATATCTAATTATTTTATTGTTGATATTATCAGGTTTTTAAAATTTTTTGTCTCTTTTTCATTGACCTCTAAGCATAAGTTAAAATGACTAAGTTTCTTATTTTATGAGTCGCATATTCAAGTTATGTTTTTGTGGATACATAGATGTTGAAAACTAGGCACACCTATAATAGTAATAGCAAAAGTTATTACTGAGCTGTAATAGCAAAAGCTGCTTCTCTTAAGAATGGTTTTATGTATTAATATTTTCTGTAGTCAATAATGTAAAAATGAAAAGTACTTGTGTAGCAGCGCCCACCAAATTAAGAATATGTCAACGTCACTAAGCTAGTAAAAAGTGCCAAATAAGCAAAGTGCGAAATTGATGTGTACTAAAAGAAATATATATATATAACATACTAATATATATTAGATGAATAAAACTTTTTATTTCTTAATGTTTTTATTAATAATAATATTTACATAACTTTTTAGAACATCACTATTCATTAAAGGCCTTATTTCCAAAATTGTGTTTACTATTTCATAGAAAGCATTTTTTCCCTGCATATTTCCTCCACATAAATTCTGCCAGATATGATTCAAGATGATGTTAAGCCATGCTGCATTGTTTCTTATTATACCACTTAGCAGAACCCCATATTCAACATTTTCCGCTTGAATACCCATTGTTGGATCTACAAAATGGCACTTATGGTTCACTGTGAAATATGTGAAACCTGCATCATCAAGTTCTCCAGTCTTGAACCCCTTCCAACAATCTGAATAGGTAGTTGGACCTTCTAGTATGTGGCCAGAATTTTTCATAGCAGTGTATTACCATCTTTGTTTGATATTTGAACAAGAAAGCACTCGCTATCTTCTCAGCATATTCCACCAAAAATCCACTGTTGAGGAAGTTCTTGACCACTGTTGTTCTTACACTGGATGAATAAACATAAATTTTCATCGATCTCCACAATTTTATTGGGTCCACCTATATTTTTAAATTTTAAAATAAGATGTAGAGAATTCACTTCTCTCATGTAATGGTTCCAATCAACTGTTGGCACCTTTAGACACATTGCAGTAACGAATGGTATTCTGGAACCACTGAATCAATTTCCAACGAGGAGCCCTTCTTATTTTAACAACTTTTAATAACGCACCTCCAAATACTTTCTTCATTAACATACAACTTTCTGACATGGCCTTTTTTGCATAATAGTGTGTCTGGTAAAAGACCTTTCTCTTGAAAAATGAGATGGCATCCATTTAGTTGTTTGGTAAATTGAAGATTGTTAATGGCATTTTGGAAGAAAAAAAATTAAGTATTTAAAAAATAATGCGAAATCAGTAACATTAACAGGCTAGCAATATTTTACTATTATGATCAAATGCTGTTTCTTTAGGACTGTAACCTTAGGAATTTACTATCAAACTTGGCGATACTCGCTTGGCGATTTACTCTCTAGAGCCGAAATTGTTATTTGGCCAGTGCCGCTATAATATACAAGTACCAAATGAAATGTAAAACTATATTGGAGATGTCAGGTTAGGCACTTTTTCTTCTTCGTCTTGTTCAAAACGATGAAAGGAAGCACTTTAGAATGATTTAATCTTTAGAATGCTAAAAAGAAATAGTGATATTATTGAAGAATAATTTAATATCCAAAGATTTTGACAAGATTAGCATTAAACATATTAATAATAAGGTTATTACTCATTTTTTATTATATATAATAAATTTCCAAAAATGGTCCCTTCATCTGCTTTACCTAGAAAAAATTGAAATATGTAATTTATTATAAAGCACACAGTTAAAAAATGTTTTGAATAGTTATGTTATCTGTATCTATTTTATTTGTGTTAAATTTTCTATGCACTGAGCTAACAGCAGTAGCTGAGTGATCATGGTCACAAGCCCGTGTCCGGGGTTGCATATCATTTTGAGATCTAAGTCCAAGTATCACTTGGTTTGCCAATTTCGGTTGAGTGAACTAAAGCCTAAATTTCTCTCAGGTTCAACCTTTAAACACTCTTCATATGAAATTGCCACTTAAATTGGTTTGCCGTTCCTTCAGAAATGAAGTATGATTCTTCTGCTTCCGAAAGAAATGCAGATGGAGACAATGTGTCTTCTTCCCCCCTAAAATGAATTAGATTTAAATTAAGAATGAAAGCTATTTTTTTTAAAAACGTTTGCAGTCATATTTATAATCTATGGTAGAAGAAGGCACTATTTCACTTTATAATGATTTCTTTTTGCACATTTCTTCATTTTATGTAAGAAAATTAAGTCTAAAAGCAATGAAAAATTACAATTGAGCAAATACAGGTGAAAAATCCTGATGGAATTGGTGTAAAAAGGAGGTATAGTAAAAGAATGCTAGCCTGTAATAGCAGTCAACATATCTTTTGCAAGACGTTTTCCTAAACCTCTACCATGAGAAGCAGGCCAGGTAAAACCTCCCAAAATTTGTTATGGTTTTTAGTATCAAACCAAAGGCAGAAAAATTCATGGAACTAATTGCAAACCTTGTAGTGTAGCTTTTTGTATGTTGTAGTGAACCATATAAAATATGTTTTTTGAAGTATACTGTATAAAAACAAATTATAGAAAATAATGCTTTTTATGAATAAAAGTTATTTCTAGATATTTGTACAAAGTCCTTCTAAGTTTTTAAAATTTAAACAAAATCTCATGTTAAAAAAAATTACAATGCAGAGTTCTTTAAACATTAAAACATGTTTATTCATAAATTATTTGTAAAATACTTGTTTTTATTTCATTGAAATAGTTTGTCCAGTATAAAAGTAAACCATTTAAAATTCCTAAGAATTTTTTTTGTTGCAATATAAATTGTAGATATTTTTACAAAAAATATAAAAAGTACCAATAACCAAAATTCCAGAAGGTGTTATATACAATCAAAATGGCTCAAAATAGTAAATGTTCTGTCACGGTTTGAATTCTGGTAGCACTAAATACCCATAGTGTAGTGGAAGTTAATGCATACTGAGGCTCATTGACTAATAATTTGTTGAAGTCCAAAGATATCGTTTGGCATGGTGGGGAAATATGGAGAACTAGCTGATACCCGCCCGCTTCGCTGGGCAGATGATAATATTATATTTTGGAACCTATACGTAAGATATCAAGAAAGTTTTCGATTTTTAAACGATAATTATTATCTGATTTAAAATTTTAAGAAATTGATTGTCTGTAATAATGGTTATCCACGACTTTCAAATATATGAGAAAAGTATTTAATAGTTAATAGTTTATCAATAAAAATGTAATTTAGTCAGTAAATCTGTCGTTGAACAGAATTCTGCATCACTCATGAGGTACTGTGTAGTGCGATGCGTTCCCATTATTCTACATGGTGGGTCCCCAGTAGGCCTAAACCATGTAAAAATTGACAACATAAAAATATAAATACATTTTATTTTATTTTTTAAACCTATTGAATCAATTTTTCTATTGTCTTTATTTTGTGCGCATGGCAATTTTTGAGGATGAAAACTACATTTTTATTCTTTATTATATCAATTTATTAATCTTAATTATTACATTTATTATTATTTTATCTTATTCTAATTTTAGAAATAGTTAAATATAAGAAAAATATGAAATAATATGCCTACATTTCCAAAACTTCTCTGTAGACAACATTCTTCGTTCGTTTTTCTGGTTGAAGCTAATTTTAAACTCTGCCCTTGGGCTTTATTGATAGTCATCGCAAAGCAAACTCTAACTGGAAATTGCAAACGCTTAAATTCAAAATGATAATCTGATGGAATTAGTGGTATTCTAGAAATGAATACATTTTCACCCTCATACTTTCCTGTAAAAATAGTCGCTTCTATAACGTTTTTTCTTAGAGTTTTCAATTTGAAAACTCTAAGAAAAAACTGGTGCCGTTACATAATTTAGGAGTATTTAAATTACGCAAGAACATTATTGGTGTACCAGTCTTTAGATAAAGAATATGAGGCGGTATGCCTGGTGGATTGAGTGTGTGCAGAAACTCCACAGGATAATGGACAGTAACTTCTATCTCTATGACTGTATCTATAGACTCATACTTTATCTGTTCAGTTGTCAGTTTCTCTAGGATAAAATCGTTAATTTTATCAGTTGATTCATTTGTTGGAGTCAAAATTGCTCTTTCTTTCAACCACGATAAGCTATCTAGTGTGCCATATTCAATATTTCCGTATATTCTATCAGTCAAAGTAATCAAATCTCCCACAGTATCTCATAGGTTATTCGGAATAGTTATTTTTCCTTCTTGCTCTGTAATATTTCCGTTACCTATGTCAATTAATAGTTAGAAAATTCTTTCGCGCTCAAGTCGTTTTGAAGAGAGATCCTCATATTAACTTTCAAGGATAAGACTTTTATATGAGGACATAAAATTGAAGATTTCAAACCGGCTTGAATTTCATCTGCGCGTGTCCCTCGTGGTACGACAGGTAAAGTTTGTCTAAAGTCACCAGCTAAAAGAACAGTAAAACCACCCATTAGTCGATTACTTCCTCTTATGTCTTGTAGTATCCGGTTGAGAGCTTCAATTCCTTTCTTGTGGGTCATAGTACATTCGTCCCATACTATATCCCATTCATACTATATATTCGTCCCATACTGAGTACGTGCGCCATGTCACTTTGTTTGTCATAGCGTCTTGAGTTCGTTTATGCATGTAGCGAGGTCCTCCAGTAAACGAAGACGGCAACGCAACCATTTTACCTATTTCTGAAGACTGTGTATCTTTTTTTGCCATAGCGTCTTTTAAATGGACATATTCCTCACTCCTAAAAATTTTCTGATTGTTACGAATCCATTCAAGCCTTTCAGTTTCTATTTTTGCATACATGTCGACCAAAAACTGATTAAACAGTTGACGAAAGGGCAATAGATAATTGATTTCACCAACACGCTCCATCAACCTATAGCTGAAGAACTCAGAAGCAAAGACAGTCTTATTGATAGGAGCCTTAGTATTGCTATCAAGTTTTGAAATATTTATACAATGACCGCGTCTTCCCCACGATAAAACATCAAAGGGTACTGAAGAGCATCGTAAGCTCGATGGGTTTCACTAATTCGTACCAATTTACTGTATCTGCTGTTGAGAATGATATCTCTTTTTTCGAAATCCTGACCCACAATAAGGACAGATACTTCTTTATTTTGAGGAGCATTGAAACGACCTTTGTGTTCTCCAGATGGTTTTTTATCGGCATTAAGTATAACCTTGAACTCCTTTTGGTCTTTAGGAACTGAATCAACAGCAGCTTTGAAATCGCGAATATACCTGCTATGTTCATGTAGCGCCTTTTGTAATTGGCTAACTAATTCTGGCTTAACACCTGGGAAAATACCACAACAAATGTTTCGTTCACGTTCATCATCACAGAGAAAGTATAGCCGAAGAAAAGAAGGTTGTTGAGGAGGCTCAGCTAAAAGGCTACTTATCCTGTGGTATACCTGCCCCTGGACTTTAAATGTTGGCATAAAATTTCCCTCCTACAATTTTTTTGCTCCAAATGACGTCATCTGAAAACATTCATTATACTTACGAATTGTAGAAAGAAAATGTTCTGAAAGTTGATCCTAATGGTTAAGAAGACTATTCAAAGGTTCAGGGTAGGATCTAGTAGCAGGAATTTGGACTTGATCACCGCTGTTACACATTCCTGGAAATTCTTCTATCAATTTTAAAGCATGGCACCACAAATAGGGCAAACGTTTTCCGATACTGACAATTTTATCATTTGAATAGTCAATATCTATTTTATAATTAAAACCAGACAAATTTTTGGAAGTCCATGGCGCTAATTTAACTTTTGATCTTTTTTTCATTGTATTTAATTACAGCTGCCTGATTCACATGGGGGTTATTAGAAAAGTACTTTCTTACAGCTGCAGGATGACTTTGAGTATATTTTGTAGCAGCTTGTCTAACTTGTTTATATCTAATTGAATTTGAGAATCTTTTTCTTCTTTTTTTACCTTTATTTAGTTGAAGAGATATTACATCATTAATAATTGATTCACTTGAACTTAAAAAATCAATGTTAGATATTGATTGAGTCTTTGAAACTAACACAGACACATTTTCTTGAAGCTGAAACACAAAAGATGACACATTTTCTTCATTTTGTTTCACATTATCATCACCAGAATTAACTTTACTTCTATTTGTTAATCCAACTATTTCAACATAAACATCAAAATGACCCCTATTACAGTTTCCCGTAAAACGTAATCTTTTTTTCCCCATGAATTGCTTCACCAACAGAAGCTATAAGGCAGCCACCTTGATACACTTCAAACTGATAGGGAAATAGCTCTGCCGCCGCCATAATTTCGCAAATAGATCCTTACGTGTTTGGTTTACACATTTCGGTAAAATATAAATCGCTAATATTATAAGGGGCGCCAGATGCATTTGAGGGTAGCATTTAAACCGATCCCAGTTGTCAAACACGTGAGAAACAATAATATTTCTCATTTTATACGCCATCGATATGTCACCGAACACCAGCAAAGACAGAGACAAAAATAAACATGCTCCGTCGCCAAGAATTTTAAAAACTTTGAAAGGAGTAGGTATTCCATCGATCCAAATATATTCAACATCCATTATTAAGAACTATAACTGAAAAGTAAATATGAAAAATCAATTTTTATTAACCTACAATGAAATACTTTTCAAGTTAAAAAATATAACCGAAATTAACTTTTTTAAATAAAATTATTTTAAAATTCAAAAAAAGTACTAACAAAAAAAAATGAAGTATAATAAAAATTTTTAGCAAAAAGTCACCCGTATTACGTGATCCTTTTTGCAAAAGGATAACTCTTACGGTAGCAGCATATCTGGAACTGCAATTGAATAGACAGAATAGCTCTTAAAAATCATAGCATTAAAAATAATTCTGTATTCTGAAAACAATAAAATATCCAACCATTTTAAAAAATGAAAAACGTTTTTTATTTCCTAGAAAACAAAAGCTAAAAATTGCCAAAATACAGAAACAAAACTTTTGCATGATATTTACATTAGGTTACAATTAATGCGTACATCAAAATAAATATTTTTATAGCTACTTATTTTTTTTATTAATGACATGAATAACATACCGTTATTATTCATTTGTTAAAAGCCAACTTCAATATCTTCGTTAGATTGCGTTTAGATTTACAAATGTAGTTAGTTTATCAATCATTATTAATAATAAAATACTTTTCTCATAAATTTAAAACTTACGTCTAGGTTCCACAGCAATAAAAATTTATCGTTTGCTCAGCAAAACCGAAATCAGCTGGCTAGCGAAATCAGCTGGGGTTACCATAGTATAGCTTTTTAAAATTCACAATGCAAGGTCATTGAAATGCTTCGACTTGGCGGTGGAAGATATTTGGTGATATTTCGCAAAAAAGAGCCTCTTCTCCAAAATCTTGCCAATCATCCATCAGCGCTTCAATATTAAATTATTAGATATTTTTCCATTTCGCATGCGCAAATCTTGCAAGTAAACTTAATTGGTAGCGATACATAGTATACATTTAAAAAAATATATTCCGTTTGGCTTTGGTCATGTAATTTTTGGCGATAAAGTCGCCAAAATGACATAACCGATGGGTAAGAAAATATTAACCGATGATAACTACATTTTGGTTAAGAATTCCATAAAATCCATTCTTAGTGAGCGTCTACATAGCAAAATGAGTAACTGTACCAAATTTCAAGTCAATCGGTTGAATAGTCTTAGAGATATCGTGATGAGTCAGTCAGTGGTATTTCGCTTATATATATATAGATAAAGTGCCAGCTTGGATGCCTCGTCACTTAACCGAGGTTCAAAATTACAAGACCTGTAACCAATAACCCTCATGTTGCTTCTGGATTTGATATTAATAATCAATCATCCTTTGCATTGAGACATCAAGACCTCTAAACCCCAGCTATTTTTTTAGGATGGATATGAATTTGAAATATTAATTATTTTAAAAGCACATTGCTCATCTTTTTTTAGAAGTATTTTAAATTTCTAAGGGTAAAAAAGTCTATTTTATTACTAATTTTCCATTTTTTAAAAATGTTTGTTTCAATCTTGTTTTGTTTTCAAAATATTTAATTCAATGTTGCATTGATAAGAATAGCATAAATATAAATACAATCTATTTTAATTTCTTTGACAAATTGTTGTAAAAAAATATGGTCATTTATTGGAGTATCAGTTCTCAAAATAGCTGACCCGTGTGGTGATCGGGAATGACAGAATAGCCCCACTGTAGCTCATGCATGTTGTAAAAGGCGACTAAAATGGGTACCCAGCGTCTGGGGGTATAGCCGGGCACCCTGCCCCTGGGGATTATATCAGGGGACCTCAGGGACTTGCCTTCTTCAGGTAAGTACAGGCATCATGATCCCGAGGCACCTTAGTGATCTTTTTCTTTCCCATGGGGTTTACTGTCTTTGGTAAACACGGGTGACGCACTCCCGGGATACCCTAGCGATCCTTCTCTATTTTCGACCCTCCTTGTCAACCATTTTCACCTTTTTTTTCAACTTCACGTCTAGACCACAGTTTAATCTTGTTTGGCACAGCATAGCCATATCTGGCTCTTGCGCCAATAAACTTTACATTCACTCACTCATTCACTCACTGCCTGTCAGCACATTTTCAAAAACCAATTCAGTGTTTAAATCTATGGCAATTTTTGAAGTTATTCTCTTTTTCTTTTAAATTTTCTAATATTAATCAATATAAGATTTGTTTTTTAGATCCTGTTAAATTCTTTTGTTTATCTAAAATTCTAAGTAATCAATCTATTAGCATAGGAGGTCTCTTGTATATTTCTATTATTTCTGAAATGCCAAATGGCTCCAGCAAATTAAGGTGAGGCTGCACAACACTTTGAACTGAGTGGGACTCTGCATCTCATGCAGTATTGTGCTATAAATAAAGTTATATGTTTAAAGCTTCTCTATCTCAAACTCCTCTAAAAATTAAATAACCACACAATAGTTCATGTTAGATTATATCATGCAAATGATTAATCCGCTTAACTAATTTTTTTTGTCAAGTTATCTAATTGAATTTTATTTGTTAGTTTAATATAGTTGAATGATTATTAAAATAAAATTTAATGTCAGTTGAAAATAAAACATTACTTATATTTTTGTCTTTCAAACATTGCATGATAAGAAAATTAAAAACTATTAACCTTTCTAAATTTAATTTTGCCCAAGTTCACATTCTACATTTGGCCTTGAATATTTCTTAATTCATTAAATTTTGCTGTGAAGTATTTTATGGCATGGGGAATCGAAACTAAAAAATAGGTATCATTATCACTCCCAGGATACCCTAGCGATCCTTCTCTATTTTCGACCCTCCTTCATGTCAACCACTTTTTATCTTTTTCAACTTCACGTCTAGACCACAGTTTAATCTTGTTTGACGCAGCATAGCCATATCTGGCTCTTGTGCCAATAAACTTTGCATTCACTCGCTCACTCACTCTCTCACTCTCAAAATAGCTATTGATGTATGTACTCCTTTTTTCAGATACTAAAGCGTATTATATGAAAAACCTGTTCTGTAGATTACAATGTAAATGTTGAAAAGAACATTTTGTAAATTAAATGTAAAAGTTAAAATACTAGAATTTGTTTGAATTTATGAGTAAATTTTTTTACTTTGTATTTTTGAGATGGGAATTTCGTATTCATGTATTAGTACAAATATTTTAATATAAGTATGTATATGAGAAAAAAATTGTAAGTATGTATCTTGTCAATTCCATTACAGATGAAAAATCTAATTTTAATTTTATCTGTATACACTTCATTTTGATAGTTTGGTTACATCACATACCACTATTAGTTCCAGGATGTGATAAATATATGTTTAAGTTATAATTTTTTTTTCATAGGGAGATATGCAGCTCAAGGGGAATTGTTTAACCCTTCATTGGTATTACCTTTCATCCTTGAGCCTGAACCTCAGTTGAAATCTTTGTTTCAGCATGTACGTATGAAAATGTTCTAAATTATTTATAATTTTTTAATTTTAAAGAGATAGTTACCTTTAGTAAATTATTTTGTCCATATTTATGAAAAATCACTTGAAAAAAATGCTTTAATGCACCTATAAATCCTTTCGGGGCAGCACATCTTTGCTTAGTATATTCCCTGGGGACAGAGGAGAATCGAAAGGAATTGTCTCGAGGGGCGGGGGTTTTGTGTCGCTAAGTCTAACTTGAGAAAAAAATCATAAAAAAAAGTTTTTGTCCTAACGTTAAAATTTTTGATAACACTTTAGATTATTACTTAAGGTGTACTTTAAAATTAGTATTATTAACAATCTTTTTCCTTTAATTTATGGAAAAATGTATATAAAAAAGTGCTTACCTTATGAAATAATTTTCAGAAGTGCTATTAAAATTATTCCGAAGTTTTATTGACAAAATATATTAATGAACTTTAAAATTATTAAACAAAATATACCAGAAGTATCAAAACTTAAGGTGAAGACCGAGTGTGGTAATTCTCGAAGAAGCGTAGAGGAGTACAAAGTCCTGTATTGTTAGCCTCTTATCAGAATCACTAGAAATATTGCTTTCAAACCTTTTAGAAAATTAATCACACTCATTATTAATTGCCTAGTTGATCATGTGAGTATATTCTTATGATAAACACTTTCTATCAATTGTAAACAGGAAATTGTTTCAAGGCTTTTCGAAATAAAGAGGAAAGTAAACGAAATACATCCAAAAGAATCTTAAACTCAAACAATATTTACAGTAAAACTCTAAAAAGAAAGAAAAAAAATGCATAGTAAAAAACAAATAAAAAAAAGCATTTTTATAAAAACCAGAAATACGATTGTACATCATGTGGAAAGTTTAAAGAGCCAAGTTCAGTGTGTTTACATTACGCTTTCCCTCCTTCCCTACAGCAGCTGGTGAGAAAAGTACTGAATTAAGACAGATTATGAATAAACTGAAGTTCAAGATCTAAAAACTGTATTATGTTTTAAAGTGATGGACACAGGGCACCATCGAGAAATTTTTAGAAAAATGTTCCACCTTGAAATGTGAATACACACTACTCAGCTCCTGACCTTATTCTCCTGTGTTGCATATTTAATATGTTTGGCTATCAAAAACAATCGTGAGTGATGCATATTTGGTACAATCAATCCTGAAAGGATTAATTAGTGGTGCCTGTTTGATAAAATAAAATTGCAGAAAAATATTTTTATCAATATATTATTGTATTAGCCACATTTGTTGATATCTTTATATGTAAATTTAATTTGGGGAAATCATTCTCATGATTTTTAATTAAAAGAAATTATGTAATCTAATGTAAATATACATTAATATTTTTATTGCTGTTCAATAAAAACCATTTCATCATTAAAATTTTCTGTCAAATTTTTGAAACTCTTCTGGGTAAAATATTTAACTGTGAGGCGGGGGAGACATGTAAGAATGTGCTTCAATGCCATCAATGTTGTAAGAATGTTAAGTTGTGATAAAATTAGTTTTGTGGAATTGTAGGTGGATCATTGAAGAACAGAAAAAATTGGTATATTTTAGAATAAAATGGTTTGATAACAGCATAAATAAGATGAATTAAGCTAAATATATAGCAAGAGCAAATTTTTAGTTAAAACAATAGGCTTGTTTTCAAAAGGGTTGTTTTTGGATTTTATAGTGTAGTTGTTTTCATAGGCTCTTACATAAAGAAATGATGCAATCTTAACTAGAAAATAAGTATACTGAAGTATTTCTTATATTTTGATCTGAAATTGTGTCTATTTTTAGGGACAATATATATTGGCTGCTTTTTTTGTCCGTTTGTGGGCATTGTTGCAAAAATGTCCTTCTGCGCCAGAAAGATTATCATATTCTAATGCACTTTGGAAGAAATACGAAGGGTTGTACAAAGCAGAGGTAATGGAAAAAGAAGGATTTAAAGCACAATGTGTAGCACTTAAAGAACAGGTGAATAGTTTGAATAGAGACCTTGAAAATTACAATGAGCGAGAATTTAACATACATTCAAAATCGCATAATGCAGGTAAGTTACAAGTTTCTGTCATTGAAAAGTAAAAAAGAAAACTAATTTTCTTAAAAATGATAATTTAGTGTGTGTGTGTGTATATATATATATATACATATATATTTTTTTTAAGATGGACATCTTACAAATTTGGAGGGCGGTCATGAAGATTTAGTTGGAAATTCAAGTAAGTTGCGTCTTGCCTATAATAAAAGATTTTTTTTTTCATTAAAGAAATTCCTACTTTTTTCAAAAAGAAATATGTATATATATATATGTGTGTGTGTGTGCGGAATTATTTTTAATAGATTCTGTTTAGTTTTGCAATTAATTGAAAGTAAATGTATTTGTGTTGTTGCACATTCCGGAGAATAGCAGAGCTATAGCAAGTCCATTAATATGTGCACCCTGATGAAGTCCAAAATCAACATTGAATTCTCAATGTAGTATCTAGAGAGGCTCAGACAACTAAGGATGTGTTCAGGTGAAGCCTCTTCCAAAAAGCATTTAGTGCAGGTCTCAAAAAGCTTTAGAATCTCCAGAATATTTCATAGTTCTAAGATGTCCACTGAGAAAGCGAGTCTTAGTCGTCTGATCCTGCAATCAAGAGTCAGAGATGCCCCCCCCCCCCACAACTCCTTTACCAGGGGTGAACACGTGGGACAAGCCAAGTTGTTTTATTTTGATTCTTAGCTCTCAAGAAAATTTCAAGTTAGGTAAGAGGCCTCACTAGCTCCCGCCTTAGCCAGAGTGCCTGCAATTTCATTACTCTCGACGCCAACATGAGAGGACATCTATTGTAGATTGATCTGATGAGATGTAGAAATACGTTTCAGGTTTTTGAGTATTTCCACTCCAACACAATACCTCATATTTTGCCAGTTGGCCAGATGTTGTATTGAGCTTCTATTATTGGACAGTATCTAGATTTCAGTATTATGGGATAATGTTTTGAGCAATTCCTGTTTTTTTCTTAATGGCTGTAAGCTTGCTGTAAAAAACAGAGCAGGAATCAGGATTTCTCTTTGATTTTTACTTCTTGATCTCTATATTTGATGTATATTCCACTGTTGGAACAGTCACTATCATTTTTGCTACCTTCCAGATACATCTGAACTGCATCCCCTGAGACAAAATTAATTTTTCTCAAGTATCAGTTACTTTAGATAATTTGGAAGATCGATTTGTTTATTCACTTGAATTGGAAAGTCCGGTGTGGAAAAATACACCGGTAAGCCTCCCAGGAGAATTATAACACTGCGACAAGTGTTGTTGTTCCACAGCACCAGATATAATATTGGTAGTGAGCTCTAGACTGAATGGACTTGATTCTTTGATTGTTGCTCCTAACTCTAAAGAAAGCAGTTGTTTGATTTTGTGAACCAAGACTGCAAAGTTTATTATAGTACTTCTTCGAAGTCCCAGAGGCTGCAGATCAGCCTCATGATGCACTATACCATTTGGGCAAGAATTCCGTACATCTGTAATGATTCGAGCAGCACTAAGATGGATTCATTCGAGTTTTTGCAGGTTTGAATCTGAAGCACAACAATAAATTAGGTATCCATGTTTCAAAATAGGTCAAACAAGAGAAATACAGGTGTTTCCGAGTGTAGAAGGGTTAACTCCCCAGTCATGCTGTGAGATATATCTTAGAAAGTTGAGGTGCTTCCTTGCTCTCAACACAAGATGAACAATGTGTTTGTTACTCAATATCTCAGGGTCCAGCACAAAACTGAGGTATTTTGAGTGCTGTAAAGGGGATGTATTTGGAAATATATTAACAAAATAATTTTACTTTTTGTAAGATTAAGATTCTAACAAATTGAAGCTATAAAAAATAATAATTTTGTTAAGGTTTGCTATATCCTTATTTGAATAATTTATATATAATTTGCATTTGTGATAAAATTTTACCAGCAATAATAAATATTAACCTACTAGCTTTATACTTGACTCTGAATTAATATTTGTGTTACTGTCAGTTTGTGGTTATTTTTAAATATCTTCATATAATTTTTTTCTTTTTAAATACCTTAAGCCCAGTGGCAATATCCTCAATTTTTTCTTTTGGTCATGTCCTTGAATTGTAACTGAAATGTAATGTCCTTTACTCTGAAGAACACTCTCTCTTACTAGATAAAGTAACACCCAGATTTGTTTGCTATAATAATACACTTATTTAAAATTTATTATATATATATATATATATTATAAGTATGCATGTATTGTTATTCTCGAAACTCGCCATTAGTTTTTCCTTTCCTTTCCTTTCTACATGTAGTTTTTTACTGTTACATTATTTTCACAACCTTCTGCAATTAGTGAGGACAAACAATATTCTTTCTTGGCAGTTGGCACCAGATATTACCCCTCCCCCCAAAAAATAAAATATTGTGGGGAATTAAATGATCACATAATCATTTATTGGAAATAAAAACATTTACCACAGCTGTGTCAAGAGAGAGGGGGGGGGGAATGCACATCATTGTAAATACTAAATGAAATCTAAGGTTCTACAACAGCATGAATAAAATAAGAAGTTTTAAAACTAAATGATGACAAATTCTCCAAAATAAAATGAGTACCCATATCATGTTATATCATTAACAATGAACATAGGATAACTCAGATAGCAATGAACATATTTTTAAAAAAATAACTTTCTGTTTCAAATAAGAAGGATCAATATCGAACATTCAATGAATGTATTTTGTTTTGTTAAGGATTTTCTCCCCTTTCTACATCACTTATGAAATTGTTTCACTATGATTTATTTATAGTTCGATTGTGCATATACATACATACATACACACATATAATAGCAAATAAAAAATTAAGATTTAAAGGTTTATAAAAATGGTACTTATTTGCTTTTGCTCTCTAGTTTCAAAATAATTGTTGTGTTGAATCTACACTGAAACATTTTGTCTTGATAAAGCATCAGCATTGGTTTGTTTTCCTCCAGGACAGTGAGATACAGAAAGAGTGTATTTTTGAAGTCTGAGCATCTATGGCTGCAATTTAGATGATTGAAGTGCATTCGTTACCAAAAAGAATAATGGTTTATGATTAGTTACAATTTTTGTCCTTGATTCAATTATCAATGGCTCAAATTTCTTTAAGGACATTACAATTGCAAATGTTTTTTATTCAATGGTTGACCAATTTTGATGTGCTTTTATGAATTTTTGACTGGTGGAGCATATTTATTTAATTTTTTTTTTGTCTTGAAATAAAAAAAAGGCCCCATTTCCAATTTGAGAATCATTAATATGGATAGTGAAAGGTTTTCCGATAACAGGTGTTTGTGATTCTGATGTTTTTGATAACTTTTCTTTCATCTGCAAGAATGCATTTTGATGCATCTTATTCTGAGGAAGTATTTCTTGTGCTTCCTTCTTGGTAAATTCTGTTAAAGGGAAAGGGATTTCTGCATAACATGGAATGTTATCTGAATAGTAATTACATAATCGAAGTAGGTGTTTTAGCTGTATTTTTATTTCTGGCACTTGTAATTCTTGAATAGCTTGAGAATCTTTTCTAAATCAGGTTGGTGTTTTCCAGATCTGATGATGTGTTCTATGTATTTGGTATATTGCATAACATAGGTACATTTTTTTATGAATTCATTGTAAATCCAAGAGCTTCTGATTTTATCACTTTTCTGAGATGAATAAGTGGGAGAAAATATGGCAATATCATTACTGTTGGCAAAAAAAAAAAGTCTGAATTATTTGAAAGCGTTATTTATAACTCTCTTAAGTGTTATTATAGCATTTCTGAATTCAAAAGGAATTACTTTGAAATGATATTTGTCATGATCAGTTTTAAATGGCTTGGAAGTCTTATACCTTGTTTTTGTTTGGCTATAAACCCAGTATCTTTTTAATAAATGCAATGCTAAACATCAACTCTACAGCATTTGCCATTGGTAAATCACTGAGCTTTGTAACTGCAATTAGATATGGAAAATCAGTGCATAATCTTATGCCATCTTTCATGCATACACAAACTGAGTGAGCAATATTGGAGTTACTTTTTTCAATTAGCCCAGGAACTAGTAATTCTTTAATTTGTTCTTAGATAGCTTCTGGTATAAGGTAAATATAAGTTTTTTCCTTCCTGTATTTGAGAGTTATTGAATTTTATGGTTTTCTCCTTAGAAATTTTTAATTTTTTTTAAAGAAACAGTTCTTGGTGTTTATGAAGAAAAAAAAAATTTTTTTTTTAGTGCTGCTGTGGTTGACTTAAATGTTTGTTTTCTCTCAATTTAATTGCTGCATTTGCTTAGGTAACAGGAACTCTAGTTTAGTGGTTGTGTCCCAAATTCATTTTCAGATATTACACCTATCGATTGAATTCTTGCTTGAAATCTTATTTTGTTAATGACAATAATATATTTTTCCATCTAGTCACCCATCTTGTATGAGTGAAATGGAATTCTCTCTATTACTTCACCTGGACCAGTCCATTTAATATATAGTTAGTTGTTAGATTCAGGAATAAGTAAAGTAAACCACTAATTTGGAATTGTTTCGTTAACAGTTGATGATAAAAAAAAAATTGCACTATCTTTTTGTTTTTCTTGGGCGAATTGAGAAACTTGCTCGACAGCCTTTTTCACTGTTACTTTTAGTTCTTGAAGGTAACGTATTGCAGATTGTTTTATGTTAGGGAAATCTCCCTGTACCATGATGATTTCTGGGCAACTAATGGTCCTGTTACTTGTCTTCCATGCATTAATTGAAATGGCTAGGCAACAATTGTGAAATTCAGAATTTCTTGAGAAATGAAGGTGAGATCCTAGTTTCTTTAGTTATTTGAGAAACGGAAGTTTGACCCTTGATCATTAGCCATCACATTCAATTTTCCAGTTCATATGGATATATCTAGTAGAACATCACTAATGGACTTAGAAATTAAACTCTTTAAAGAAACAGCTTCCAGCCATCTGGAATGTTGATACATCTTGCAAAGCACATACTTCTGTTTCTTTATCAATGATGGGTTGATAGGGCCAATAATATCAGTATTCACCGTTTCAAATGGAAAGATTGGTCTTAAAACAAGATTAATGGGAATTTTACCGGAATGTTTGTCAGTTGACATTGTTCGCCAGTTTTACTTAATTGTTTATTATCCTGACCCATTCCAAACCTAAAAGGGGTATCAGTCTTTTTTCCTGTCACATGTAAAAGACATTTTATACGATATAATATGACTTACATTAAAAGATTATTGAAAAGCTTTCAAAATTAATAAATTGCATATAAAAAAATCATGAAAAGTACTTAAAATGCAGTCTTATTTGGTTGTAAATGGAAGATTTGCAGCTGCAATATTTTTGAAGTTTTTGTTTTACGGATATTGTAAGGGTATGAAAAATGTTCAATGGCTCTAATGTTATCTTTTTTGATTTATAGCGTTTTAGTAAAATTTTGAGAGAAAAATTGGATAGCAATCTAGTCTTATTTTCTCGGTTATTACAATAAAGTAAATGTAGTTAATTGGTCAGAGTCTTTTCACTACTTGTTATTAGCACTATGCATTTGTGATTTTTTTTTTTTTTTTTTGCTGTATATACAAAATTAGACATTATGTACTTAATTATTAGGTTTTGGATTTTAGTATTGTATACCACTTGTTGCTTATCTCCATACTCAGCTTCAACTGAATCATCTCTACAAGTCTATTTGACTGCAGAAAATTATACAATAGATGAGGATTATTGAATTAGTGTTCACTAGACAGCCCCAGACACTTATGGATATGAAATGGGAGACCAGATCCATGACATTTAAGGCACATTGAATAAATCTTGTGCCCATATTGAAAAATAAGGTTCCTCGGAAGGCCCCTAAAAAAGCAGGATATTTTAATTTGGATCTGCCTGTCACATCTGGGAAAAAGGGATGCTCTAGAGAGGCTGTTTCCTATGATACCAGAAGTAAGCTAAAGAGACATTCCATGTGTTGACTGCTGCAAATTTTTTCCAATGAAAAAAATTTCAATTCTGGTTTCTGACATTAAGGTTGAAGATTGGCTTCATACAAAGCAACTGTTTTGAAGGTTTGAGATAATTGATGAGGCACTTAATTGGACATGCTGAAGTTTTTGGAGACTGTTAGTGAAGGCACTACAATATACCAGAAAACCATAACACAAGATAGGTCAAATAAATATAATGCCTGTAGCTCAGAGAGTAGCTGCATTGGTATCCCAGTTGTACCCAGGCTGTTTAGTCTTCTGTGACTCTTCAACACCAAGTCATCTACGTGTTAAATCTGGTTCTGTAACAAAGCTTAAGTATTTTGGGTGTTTCTCTCCCAGTAGAAGTATGTTATTTATGAAAATTCTAGAATCACATTTGAATAATAAATCAGTAATAAAGAAACTGATGGTAGATTTGGGAGAAATTAAAATCTTTTTTTAAAAGCAAATTTCCATATGTTTGTAAGAGTAAAATTAGAATAGATAAAAGAGTAAAATAAAATTTGTAAGAATAAAATAAAATTAGGGCCAGATTTCCAAATGATGATTTTGTCTGTGAATAAAGTGTGATTCTGTGATGATCAACTTGATATCTACCATATAGAGTGAAAATAGTACAGGCCTCAGCATTAAATATGGTGGAACTCTGACTCATTTTCAAGCTGCCTGACGTAGAATTATTGACCCTCACTCTGATCAGTCTGTTTCTTAGAAAATCTAAGATCTATGCTAAAATCTTAGTGGGTTATACATTTTGAGAGTCCTTAATCTTCTGATGCATATAAAGGACTTGATCTATGGTATTGTGACCATTTCTAAAAAAATTCAGTCTTTCTCAAAGGATTTTTCCCATTACTAGGCAAGGAACTCAGGTCTTGGCAACAGGCCTAAAATTTTCTGGGACACCAACCTCTTGATAAGGCTTGCTAAAAGAGGTAATGATAATTTCTTCCACTCACAGGGCAAATATCTCCAAAAGAATATTTAATGGTATCCAAAAATTTTTGTCTTCCATGCTTATATGCCATATATCTGATCATTTGACTGGGAGATTTATTTACCCAAGTCAAGGTCCCTTGTTGCCATTTCCAGCTCTTGCGTAGAAAAAGTTATGCTGAAGATGGTATTGCCTGAGACTAAACTATGGCACCCTTGGGCAATATTTCTAGAGCTTCTTACAATATTCTCGAACTTCAGCTGTAAAATTAACCTTCTTAATCTGGAATAATGAGCTCCAAGTAGTCTTATCATCTTAGGAATATTCCCGTCTGTGTTCATGATAGTATTGCATTTCTCAACCTGAAGTTGGACTTTACTGATATTTTTAACAGTTTTCTGTCAGAGGATCTAGCATGAAATTTTCTGTACATATCCATCCATTTACTTCTCTTGATCAGAGCATAAGTTTGTATAATTTGTGCATTGATCTAAGTTTGTATAATTTGTGCATTGATCTTGTTCATAGTTGCTCTTAATTGGTTGGTGTTATTGTCATTCATGTCTCTTGTGCAAAAACAACAAAAGGGTAGATTTATTATAAAAGAAAGGACACATTTTTTGATATTGCCCTTTTTATTGCCGAGACACGGAGAGTCAATTGGTTTCAAGGTCACCTGACAGAGGCTCCAATACAACTTTTAGATCTTCCAGTTAACTTTTTAAATTCCATTATACCACTTGTAGCTACATGATATATAGGACATTTATGTCTTTACTATAACAATATAAGACTTAAATAAAATTCAGTTGTAGATTTAAAAAACAGGTGTCCTTAATGTTTATTCAGTCATCATGCAAAAATGATTTTTTTCGTGAAAGTTAATATATTCAGAATTCTGAAAACATTCGTAAATTCCATGTTTAAAATTGGATTACTTATAAATGTTTTATTTTTCTTCTTCTTTACATAAAGTTTTAAAAAAAAAATAGTGATTATTAATTAAAGTTTAAAGGATGAGTGATGATGTTAATTAATAATCTAAAGTAAATCCTTTGCAATATTTTATCCTTCTCTTACTCCTTGCATATAGTTAATGAGTATTCAGATTGGAATACATCAAAGAGTATTTGTGCTATTATTTTTAATTCTTCACACACATAAGTTGTCTAGAATTATTTGCACTATTACAAATTTTAGTTTTCATAAATGTATTTTATAAATTTTTGGGCACAACTTATTTACATTTAGATTGTTATTTTAATTTTTTTTGGAAAAATATTTGTCTAAAGCTGAAACAATTAAAATCATGTTCTAAATGTGTGTTAGATTTTATATATTTCCAATAAATTACTGATGAAAACATATAAAAGGAAGTGAGGGAAAAAAAGCATATGTTTAAATTTTTTATCCTTTTATTGAATTTTTCTTGTACTTGATTCCAATGTTATCTCTACCTTGTCTAGAAAATTATTTGTTTGAATTTTAAAATTAAAATATTTAGCAGTATGTTAAAACTTTACTTGATTCTTTTCTTATAGAATTAATCATTGAACACCTGAGAAACAGTTTAGAAATGAAAGATCAGATGATAGAGACATTGAAAAAAGAAAGTTCTCAATTAAAATTGGAAAATGAAGAGTTAAAGAAGAATAGTGATA
This sequence comes from Nephila pilipes, assembly GCA_019974015.1. NCBI lineage: Eukaryota > Metazoa > Arthropoda > Arachnida > Araneae > Nephilidae > Nephila > Nephila pilipes. The sequence continues at coordinate 1,889,248 of BMAW01128512.1, read as the reverse complement.
ATCAGAAAACTGAAATAGAAAAACTAAAAGAAGAGATTAAATCTGATCGAATTTTATCTTATATTATGAATGATTATGTAAGTCAATTTCTCTCTATATATTTTAGAAGATAATCGCTCCTTTTTAATCTTATCAATTTTAATGGGGAAGGGTGAAACTTCCTATCTTTAAATTAATTTGTTATATTTTAGAAATATTTTTTTTTCAGTTGTTTGGTTTTTTTGTTCGGTGTTAATGTGGAAATCATAAAACAATGTTTGTGAGGATTTTTCTGAAGAAAGAAATGTGCAATCTTAAAATACGTGTTTCATTATTAAAAATATTTTAAAGGAGCTCAGTGCAGAAATTTTACAATTATGATATTAATGCCAATTATCCTTTTCAATTTTTAAGTTGACATTTAAAATGTTAAAAGTAAGTAACAGAATAAAATTAGTTTTAGCTCATTTTTTTTAAAAAAATTCTACAGTCCATTAATTAGTTTTTATGTAGTAGAGAATAGATAATTTTTGTGTTATTTGCTAATGTATTTTGATTCTAATTGTAGCCAAGAAATTGCAATATCAGTATACTCTTTTAAAATTTGATTATGAGTTAATAGAAAAATATGGATTTATAAATTTTAAGTTTGAATTAAATATTTTTTAAAAAAACTTTTTTAAGAATTTTGGTTGTAGTGATAACGTAATAAAATTTTTTCACAATATTTAGTGTTATAATGGGTAGGAAATATATTTGATGCAATTATTAGTTTGACCATGTTAGATGTGTTTTTGTAACTCAGAGGGATGTCCAAGTCAGTATCAGGTAATAAATGCCGGTTTTACTCTATCATTATAGTGGAAGGTTTTCCTTTAACATTGACTTTTAAAATGTATCACTATATTTTAACACAGAGGTGCTTCTAGTGGATGACAACCTGAGCTTCGCCTCACAAACACTAGTGTGCGCATTTTTTTGCATAAATATAGCTTGCTTTGCACGAGAAGTCGAAGTTCTTCAATGAGCTAGGCTGGATCGCTGTCTGCTTGAGTATTGTCGAAAAACTCTCCAGGTAATTTGAAGGCTTTTTCTACACAAATTCTGCCAAAGTGCATTCTATATTTTTTTTTATTAAAAGATTTTCAATGACTGAGGAGAGTGGAGAGTAGGACGTCCGTTTTTCAGTTTAGGGGCACATAATTGCTGCTTTTAGAGGTTGGTGAAACTCCTCTATCAATTTATTGCTTATGAGGGTGGTATGCTGTTGTGCATTTGTCTTATCTGAGTGGAGCTTTAAAAGTTGCAAGATTCGAATTGGTGTCCTTGATCTGTTTTAACCCCTTGATGATTAGACGAATCATAAGTTTTTGCTCTCTTGTGACACACATAGCTGTGATTAAATGGTCGCTGAAAGTGGCAGCTCCTTCATACTGGTTTTTGAAAATGTTACTCTTTTCTGATGGTGATATGGATAGCTCACTTGCTTTTAAATGATAGTTTTTAAAGAATTATTTGTGGTACATTAATGTAATATTTACACGAATTGTAACTTGCACTTCTAAACAACTCAGTAATTGATAAATATTACAAATTTTAGTTTCTTAAAATTTGTAATATTTATCTATGCTGAAACTGAATAAAATTATTAACAAATTTTAGTTTCTTAAATATTGAATTTTTAAACAATTGTTTGCAGTTTATTAATGTAACATGTACAATTGTAACTCATTATTTATAAACATTTCAGTAAATGTTAAATATTATAAGTATTAGTTTATAAATTATTAAATTAAAATATCTAAATACACACAATTTTGAGCTTTATAAAACATTTAATTATTATATTTACCTAAAATTCTTTCTGTGTGTGATACACTTTTAAAACATGGAATTACACATAATGGAGCATTACAGTGTTTTTAATAAATGTAGGATTCTGGACATACTCTTTTTCCATTGCTGTCAAATGTGCTACATCATATCACACATTTCGTGTTTAAAGGTTCGTTTTTTCTTTTTCTGTAGATGGAATATATTCTGCAAAAAGTTGTGCTGACAGTTTTAAAATGTTAGTACCTGAATCAACAGATTTTATTTTCTATCTTTTTTCAGTGTTTTAGACTTTTCTACAATTCTTTCCACTAATTAAAGTCTGAATTCCAATTTAGATCCCACCCTTTTTTTCCATAACTGGAACACGTTAAAAACTGTCCAGTAAAGATCAATATATATATATATATATATTATTATTTTCTTTGATGAGATTGAGTTATATCATTATATTCAAGTTGTTGATCCATGTGATCCATGCCACCCATCATATTGTTATAGTCTAATGCAATCTCAGGTTTCTCGAATTCTAAATTTTACAATTTATTTCAGATTTGTACTTTTTCAGGATTGTGAACTGAGCTTATAAAATGGACATATTTCTTATCTCTTCATCTCATAACCATCATCTTCTCTCTTTGATATGATATGCAATTAATTCTCTCTTATTCAACTTTTCTGTTTTCAGTTCTTTTGGGAGATATAGTAATTATCCATAGTAACGCAATACCTTTTGTCTAATATCAGCTCAGGTAATGTCGAAACAACCTGAGTAGAAAATAAACATTCTTTATGTTTCTCAGATGTATCTGTGCTTTTACCAATATAAATTATTATGCACACTCATATCCAGTATGAAATTCACACAATATAAACATTTTGATTCCAAACCTAGCCTTTTTAAGTGGTAAATATTGCATCCAAGAAAGTTAAGTAGTTCCCTTCTTCGATAGCAGACTTTCATCTATACATGTCTTGATCAGGTGTGTAAACTTCTGAAAATGGTTTCTGCTAGTAATTGAACAACAGTCCATATTTTTTTTTAGCTTAAGCTGAGAATGTGAAGAATCTTTATTTCTGTTAAAATGAAGAAATTGCATTATTAAATCAAACCTTCTAGAACTAAAGAGATTTGAAAAACTAGGTATTTCAATTAAATTTCTCTTTGACCAATACCATCTAACTGTTGGTTATGAAATGATTTCTTGCAAAATTAGCGTAATGAGAAATATTCTCAATCCATTTGGGGAAAAGTTTTGTTTTGTGAGTAGAGTTTAGCTGCAACCATTAGGGTTAAAAAAAGTTTGGATGAATTGAACTCCTCAGTGCCCATTATAATGCTCCATTCTAATGATGAGCTGGGTTCATTCATAACCATTAAAGGGTTCATTGTAGATTGACCTCCAAAATGTGTAACCCAGTTTGTATAAAATATGTTGGTTATTGTTATAGCTTGAAGTTATAGCCAAAGAGATGTAGCTTCTGTCCATCTTGGGAAGTAATCATTGCTTCCCCTATCAGTAGCTAAATTACTATATAATTTCACATAAGAATTCCAAATTTAAAGCATTTTCAGAAATTAATAAATTTGTTAATTTTCTATCCGTTTGTGCAGATGCTATCTCATGATAATCAACTCTCCTAAAAGTTTGATTTCATTAATGTGTTTTAAAGTATCAGTGACTTTTCTTATTTGCAGTTCCTTTAATGTATTGGATATTTGTTGTGAACTGAGAAATAAAATCAAGTTGTTGGTTTATCTTGATGAAAATTTTTGAAATGTTAAATGTTTAAGGTTTTTGGTCATTAAATGAAATAAATTATTTCCTTCTAGCACCAATCTGAATTTTTATCATAAGTCCTATATTTAATCTTGCAGGAGTAAGTTTTTGTAATCCTAAGGCTAAAAGTTCAATCCTTGTTGCAGTCTTTTGGTTTAGTGCTCCACCCATTGCATAATCTGATTTCAACCTGAATTTCAAGTGATGCGTTGAATACATGATGAGCCAACATTGCTGCATTTCCTAATGCTTGTTTCGATTTTTTGAAGGCTGCACTTGTGTTCATAACAGGGAATTTTTCTTTTTATATCTTTTTGAACCTTTCAATAATTTACTAAGAAAAATGCTTGAGTGTGAACTGCATGTGGTAGGAATCTACAATGGGAAATTTAGCTGTCCTAAATATTATCTCAACTCTTTTACAGTTTGTGGTTTTATGAATTTTTTTAGAAACGTTAAGTTTCAAGTCCATAATCATTCAATTTTGCTAAGATTTTTGCTTATAAGTTATCCCGTTATCAAAGAAAATAGAATATCATGTACATAAGTGTAGCAAAAATTTAGACCTCTTAAAACATAATGCATAAACCTTTGAAATGATTGAGTTGCATTTTTAAGTCCAGTATTTTGATACAGAATTTAAAATAAACCAAATAGGGTAACTATCGTAGTCTTGAGCATATCTTGTCATGATAACTGTAACTGTGTGTTTCATGTTAACTGTAAGTGTGTATTTCATATTAACTGTAACTGTCTAGATTGCGATTGTTATGTAACTGCTTGTGTTGTTACTGTGTCGAGATGACGTTGATTGACTTCTGTTTAACAATAAATCTATATTCTAAATGAACTATTTGGATATCATGATTCTACATGTTCTGAAGAACATTATAAAAGTCCAAAACACAAACATGATGTCAGAAGTGTAAGTGATTCAATCAGATTGAAACGATAACTACATTCATCATGGAAGCATTCCGGCCACCTGCTCTGCTGCAATTTTCCCTTGGAAACGTTAAAGAAAAGTGGAGAAAATGGAGACAAGAGCTCGAGAATTATCTGCTTGCCACGGAGAAAGATGAACGTGCAGATAAAATCAAAATTGCTGTCCTGTTGAATTTGTTAGGCAGTGAAGGACTAGAAATTTACAATACCTTGCAACTTCTTCAGGCAATTCCAAATATCTTCATTTTCAATTAAGAAACTCAGAAGACCAGCATTATTTGATTGAGGTACACACTCCAATTCTTCTTGTGGAGACCAGCACTACCGCCATTCAAATCGGCACATCTGAATTTCTACTATCTCGGTGGAACCTCCAAATAGTAGTCTGTACTGTATTTCAGACTATTAATAAAGATGGCTTGCTTTCAGGACATCACATTTATTTGCACACATCTTTTCAAACATAAATCAAATACACAATTTTATACAAGCATCATTTTTCAACGTTCGTCTTTACCTCTTGGAATCGAACTCCATTCTATCTTTATTGTTCGTTGCCAGTAAATTTTCTAAAAAACAAAAATATGATCTGATGTTGCCAAAAAAATGTATCTTAATAAAGAATATTGAAAAAGTATCACTTTAAGTTTAAATCGTTTGTTTTTAAGAAATGAATATATCACAACCTCTCCCCCCTCCGAAATAAACTTTAATAAATTTTTAAAATTAAAGTTTCTTAAAATTTAAATTATTGTTCCTTCCTATTTCAGGAAATTTGATTTGCTTAGTAACTTAATTTAAATATAAAATAGTTCTCTTATAACCATACCATTTCATATGCTAAGCTTAAATTCCTCAAATTACATAAAAAACCAATAATAAACATACATATAGAATAAGAAGAATATCTCTTACATAAATACATACAGGTATATAACTTTCTCCCAAAATAATTGACGTAACAAAAATTCAAAAGCACCTTTTTTTTTAAATATAGTAAATAACAAACAGAATATGAACTGAAAATCACAATATAATTCTAAATAATATTTTTTTATATTTTTAATTCCACTAGGTATTGAATGGCACTGTTAGTCTGCAGCAGATGCTACAAATCAAAACCCTTTTATAAAAATCTATACAAAAAGTTGTTATCACATAAAATACAATACATAATAAAAGTAATATCCATAATCATCACATTAGACAAAGCAATAATTTATAATGAAAAAAATACAAAAACAAATATAACATTAGAAATTTACAAATCTACAGCGATGTGTAAAAAAAATTATACAACGCCTGGTTGGCGAGAACTATAAACAAAACGTTACCAGTTTGGCAACCCAATAAAAACATATTAAGCCTAGTTGGCTACGAAGAAAATCATTTCCACAAACAAATTCATACTCATAATAATCAAATACAAAATTAGTAACTAAGCCACTCGGAAAAGATGATACTAATTCTTGAATAAATAAATGCAGCATATGATGTCAGAACAGCACAGAAAACAGTCTGCAGAAGAAAAAAAAATGGCGCTTGAAATCGAATCACTTTTACTACCAGATAATCCTTCGTGCAAAAGGAAAAACCAAATTCAGCATCAGGTAATTTTACTAAACAACTTCTTCAGGCAATTCCAAATATCTTCATTTTCAATTAAGAAACTCAGAAGACCAGCATTATTTGATTGAGGTAAGCACTCCAATTCTTCTTGTGGAGACCAGCACTACCGCCATTCGAATAAGCACATCTGAATTTCAACTATCTTCGGTGGAACCTCCAAATAATAGTCTGTACTGTATTGAAGACTATTAATAAAAATGACTTGTTTTCAGGACATCACATTTATTTGCGCACATCTTTTCAAACATAAAGTCAAGACACAATTTTACACAAGCACCATTTATCAACGTTCATCTTTACCTCTTGGAACCAAACTCTATACTAAATTTCATATCCATTGCCAGTAAATTATCTAAAATCAAAACTATGATCTGGTGTTGCCAAAAAAATATATCTTAATAAAGAATATTGAAAAAAGTATCACTTTAAGTTAAAAGCGTTGAATATATCGCAATACTATTTACACTAAATTATTGTAATTAATGAAAAGTATTAAAGTTAATATTTACAATTAGTTAAAGTGCTCATCAGTCTTGTTATTACTATACAAATATGATCTTTTTTTTGTGTCATGCTAGAAAAATTAATACAATGGCCACATGCATCCACATACTCTTCAAATATTTCATAGATATCTGATGTAACTTCTCTTCGGAAATTTGTGTGGAATGTAATTGGTCACACCTCTTCCAAAAACATGGGACTTAATACTTCTTTCTTTGTTGGATAGCTGAATGTAATATTCTCAGCTATTGGTTGCTGAGTACTTTAATTGGGAAAGGAAATTTCTCGTGTAGAACTGTCTGGTGCGGGGATGTTTTTGATTCTCAAGTGATCAGATTCTCTAAAAAATAGCATAGGAGACAGAAATGTTATTGTCCTTTCACATGAGTCCAGCTGTCTTTGAAGAGGATCTTGTTTAGATGGAAGAAGGACCACAAATGAACACGTTAATTTTATTTCTAGACTGGTGGAATCCATACCACATGTTTGAGCAATCTGAAAATTCATTGAAATCTGTTAAAAGTAAAAACTTATATTCTTGAAAAAGTAAAAATATTTTAAATGTGAATAATAATTTGCATAAAGTTAGCGTTTTTCTTAGCCGTAGGTTCCACAGAAACAATTAGTATCGAGAAAGAAAAAACCTTTTTCAAGTTCCTATTGCATTTTATATTTACACAAGCAGAAACATTCTAAAGTACAAAAATATTACCAATGTTAACAACAAAAAGAATAAAAACATGACTCTGTCATAAAAATAAATTATTAAATTAAGTATAAAATAAGAGCAAATGATGAATTATTAAAGTAGACAATATTCTATTTAAATATTAAAATAAAAGCAGTCCATAAAGAATTAAAATAATTATACCTTAAAACCAAACTGAATGCAATTATTATGTCAATCTTTTGAACCTTACACTCCCCACATTTTGTTTAAATTTTGAACTTCCCCCTGAGTCATTTTAAACCCTATAAAAGGAAACCATTCGATTTTTATGACAGGAGCCCCCAATTCGACACAGTGGGAGAACTAGTCAGAGAGGTAAGGTGTCAGTGGCATGTGCATAGTTAAAAGATCGGTTCAAAGTGGTAATAGATAAAATCCGTTGGTAATAACCATCTGGTGTGAGCAGTTGCTTCTGTTGGTTTTTTGTTGTTATTGGGCAAGTTGTGGCTAATTTGAGTTCTTTGTTTATTTACACATGTGGGCAAGTGGTTCTTATCGCTTAGTTGAGACGAAATAGATAGAAATAAAAGCAGAGGGGAGCTTCCAATTCAGATGGTTGGCTTTCAGTCTTTGTATGAAGGATCATTTAAATAGCTTTCGATGAAACTGCTTTAAGAATTATAAAAACACTGATAAAAGTTCTTTAGTTAAGTTTGTTAAAATAAATGAGTTGTAATGCTATTCCTTGATCATCGCTATTCAAGTTATATGGTGGAATGTTCATTGTTCCAGTTGTGAAGTGGATGTAAATGAATTGTCCAAGAATAACTATTGCTTGTAATAGTGTGAATACTTGATGAGATGTCCAAGGATCTTTGTTGCTCTAGGTATAAACAGTCTTTAGTAATATCTGGTTTGGGTCCCCACTTTGGTTGCTGGAATTAGTGTATGTTGGGTTGAATGATTGAAGAGAATGCTATTTACACTAATTTATTGTAATTAATTCAAATACTAAAGTTGATATTTACAATTAATGTAAAGAGCTTGTCATACTTACAATAAATGACATTTTTTTTAGTGCTAGTCACATGCTAGAAAAAGTAATACAATGTTCTTGGACAAGACTTTCTCGTCAAACTTTTTGTAGGTATCCAATGTCCCTTCTCTTTGTAAATTTTGTGGGGAATGAATTTGGCCATGCCTCTTCCAAAACCAGTGGATATAATATTTTCATTTGGTTGGAAAGCTGAATGTAATAAACTTAGCTATAGGTCTCTAAGCACCTTAGCTGTGACAGGAAATAGCACTTGCAAATCTGGTGTGGGGGTGTTTTCAATACCCAGGAGATCAGACTATTAGGTCTAAGTTCATGGGAAGCAAAAATGTTGCTCGACTTTTCACATGAGTCCGTCTGTCTTTGATGAGGATCTTGTGCAGATGTAAGAAGAATACTAGGAAAATTGTTAAGTTGGTTGCTGCATTAGATTACATACAATTTTCTTTTGTGCTCTTTATTACATACATTATTGCTATATATGTACATAAATATGTGTAGTTGCTGTTAGAATTAATTTTAAAGGATTTATTTCCAAAAGAATGTGTTTTTTTCAAAAAAAAAAAAAAAATTGTTCAAAGTACTGTCTATTGTTAGTGATTGATGGCTTTATCTTATCTTTCTGAGAAAAGGTGAATTCTCTGTTGAAAATTCCTCATTTTTTGCAATTCATGAATCTACAAATTTTTTGATATCTTCAATAATGGAAATGCTGCTCAGAAAGGCTACCAGTGATATCTTAAAACAAATAAACAAAAAAAATCAATGTCTGGTGAATAAGGCTGGTGGTATAAAACATCCCATCAAAGTGTATTCAGAATGGTTTTTTGACTTGTTTTTCTTGTGGCTGAATGTTGTCATGCTGAAAATTGACTCTTTTGATGCATTTGGATTGACAGATTTTTAGAGAAATGGCCAATTTTTAGAACATTTGACATGTATTTTTATTGAATAATGTTTTGAATTATTTGTCTTCTTACTTTTTTGGTTGGCCAAACACTTCTTGTCTTAAGTGTTGAAATCATTTTTATATCAACAAAACCAATACTCACAAATTAAAATTAGGGAGCCTGTTCATCATAAGCTTCAGACGACAAAGGCAGATTTTCAGCTGCTAATTTTTTAAAAGGAACTAAAAAATAAAGTCTTTTCACAAATAATATTTCATTGACTTAAAATTCAACATTTTGATAGTTCAAAAAAAATTTTGATGTTTACTTCAGAATGTTACATACTGACAGTATTAACTGGAATGGCAGCACTATACCATAGAGTTCGTTGCAGTATTTGCCATTAGTGTAAAATACAATTAATGTCATCTGTTGTAGATCCTTTTAAAATTAATTCAAACTCCCAAAATATATATATTTACACATTCTTAAATAATACAATCAAATTGCAATTTTTTTTATTATTATAATTCATAGATTATTATGCTATCTATATTTCATTATTGTAAGTTGAGAATTGGTTAGTTAAATATATCCCTTTGTTTCATGTAATGATTGAGCTCTGAAAGAATTAATTTATTTTGTTTCCTTTCCTATAAGGAACTTTAATTTATAATATGAATTGTTTGTAAAAATGAATTATGTGATGTTTGAAAAAGCAAACTTATTATTTTTGACATTTTATATAAAACAAATAAATTTATTCATACTAAAAATTAGCACAGATATATGACTAAAATTGTTTTTGTAATTAAATTATACAAATTATTGTGAAAAGTAACGTTCTTTTAGAGGCTTGTATAAGATTTTGTTTTTAAAGTATGAATGCAAATGAAAAGTAACTTAGCCTTACTTGTCAGAATTTGCTCTAAAATCATCATTTATTTTTATTTTTATTTTATATTATTAACTAGACTAGGTATTCTAATTATTAATAAAGTAATATAAGGTAACTAGACAGTAAAATTTCTGAAAGAATTTGACCTATTGTAACAAAATTGAGATTTTACTTTTTTGAATAAAATTTCTTATTGCATTGAGTATTTGCTGAATTGTTTTGAATATAGTTGTAGGCATTGGCATTAAATGTGGGAGGCTACTGGATTTCTATTAGAATACCAGTTTTAGTGAGTAAATGTTTTGGGTTCAGTAAATTTATCCTTTAGTGTAACAGTATTTAATTATTTTATATAAGTTATTCATAGACAACAATTACAAATTTAACTTCAAATGTACAAAGAAAGTGAAGAGACAGAGTTTCGCAATGTGCACTCTTTGCGTTCTTGACCTTCAATGAAGCATTCCTCCTTGTTTCACCTAGTAGCTAGAGGATGCCTATGTATGAACTAAAATTATTCACACTTAATTAGAAGTAAGAAAATTTTCTTACCTTGTCATACAGGCACCTTTCATCTTTCTTGAGTAAATTCAAATACAACTTGACTCAAGGAACAGACTTTATGACATCTCTAAATTAATTTGTTTTACAATGTTCCCTTGCATTTTTTTTTTTTTTTTTTTTTTAATTAAAAAAAAATTTAAATAAATAAAAATTTTTTTTTTAATTTTTAAATTTTTTTTTTTTAAAATTTTTCTTTTTTTTTTTTTTTTTTTTTTTTTTTTACTTATTTACTACTAAATACTAATAACAATAATTTTTGCTAATTTAAAATTCTTAACATTCTACTTTGGATATTCTTAGAACATGAGAGTAGTCTATCTGAACTTTGATCTTGGGCGAGTCTCATACGATGCATAGTGTCCTTTATTCTCTTCGGTGTAAAGAGGCTATACTATTTGAGACAGTCAGTATACAGTTAATATAATAAAGGTGGTTATAAAATGTTGAAAAAAATTAACATCATCTGTTAAGTATAAAAAAAATGTATAATTTTTCAATGAATCCTGTGCTTCATACTGTATTTTAATATCTTTAACAGTTTCATAATTAAAAATATTCACCAAAATTGTATTAATTTCTTACAGTGTCGTATTTGTCGATCACCAGCTAATATACATTGCTGTTTGAATCACAACTACTGCAGTACTTTTTGCAAAAATTCGGATTATCCAAAACATGCTCAAATTTGCCCAAACCAGAAGAAGAAACTTTCAAAACCAGAATTGGCATCCACAAGTCAACTAAGCATGCATTGTAAAAGAATGAAATATAAAAAACAAGTAAGTGTAAGAATTTGAGAAAATTATGTGCTGCATTAAAAGAATTAGGATAGATTTTGTTCTAAAAAATTTATACATTTATTCAGACAAAAAATTCTCACAGATATGATAGTGCTTTGTAATTTATGAAACCAAAATTAATATTACTTATGTAATCTTGTTAATGAGTGATTTGAAATACATATTGATTAGTTTTTTGTATGTTAAAAGCTGAAGCCTCTAATTGAAAATATTTATGTAACTTGTTTTAAAATGGAATAATTCTAAGCAATATAAACATACTTATGAAATGGGTAGCACGGCATGATAGAAGATATATTTTTGAAAGTATGTTGCAAGAAGTAAATGGGTCAAGATTTTAAATGAAAAAAAGTGTGCGCATGTATATATATATCTTTTTGCTATTTCATTTACTAAATCATTCTCTTCAAGGAGGCCAATTCGCTTTCAACTTAAAATTAAATTTAAAAGTTGGTTTTCATAAAAAAAAAACCTTTATCCTTCCATCTGGAGTATTTCATTTTTCAATTCACTCATGCCAAGAACAGGCGTACCAACTAGTGTAAGTTTTTATATATATATATATATATATATATATATATATATATATGATAAAGGTTATTTTTTTACTGAGAACCAACTTTTAAATATAGTTTTAAGTTGAAAGTGTATTGGCCTACTTGAAAAGAATGGTTTAGTAAATGAAATAGTAAAGTGAAAGATATTATTTCAAATCGATTGAGAACGAAGCTTCCAGATTATTTATTACAAGTTTTTTTTAAAGTTTTCAAATTTTAAATATTTAATGTCTAAAATAACAATTATTTTTTTTTAAATAAAGCTGTAACTAATTATTAAATATTGTATAAAGCCTAACAGAAATCAAAATTCAATAATATTAAATGTTACATTTATTTTATTTGCATGGGTTTAATTTTAAGTTAATTTAATCCGGCTACCAAGCATAAAATATTTTTAATAAATATTAATACTTTTTAAAAAATACATTATATATCAATAATATACAAATCAGAAGCTTTCTATTATTGAGTCATATGAAAAATTGTGGAACATGTAATTCATGCAATTCTGTATTTAAAATCTAAGAGTTACATTGATCTGAATGGAATATATTTTTATTTTGACATTTTTTTTTATCAGTTCAATATTTTATTGAAGATTATTATTATTTTCATTTAAAACACACAATCAAACTTTATTTTTGTATCAAAAGATTTAAGTTCACCATGCAAAAATATAAAATACAAGATTTAATAATTAGTTACAGCTTCATTATTAAAATTCAAATTTATAATTTTTTTTTCTTTATCTTTCTTCCTTCTCTCTCTCTCTCTCTCTCTCTGATAAATGAATTTTTTTTAAAAAAAATTATGAAAGCTTTAAAAAGTTTTCTTGATACTTTTCCATTTTGCTGCCACAACTCTCACCAAGCAGACTTTTTTGCTGACTACACACAGTATACAAATAAAATAATTGTAGATAAAAACCAGCATTTTTAAAAACAATGTTTTTATATAATGACAAAGTATATTAATTATTATACATTAAATTCAAAACGAACACGTGATTAACACAGAAGTTTCCTATATTGTGGTGCAATATAGGAGACTTCTTAGTTTCCAAATATTTTTGGATTACCAGATCTAACTGCATGGAGGTGAGGTGAGGCTAATTTGAGTATGATTGGCTAAAAGTGTAAATAAATCTACATGTGTTACGCATCATACTCTTCTACACCCCTTCATACACTTCTACGCCGTTCGTTTGTGTTTGTGGACGAAACACAAACGAACTTTATTATTTTTTAAGGAACATGAAAACATTGCACAAAAATAAGAATAAATTTTTTTAAAAAAATTTTGAAATTATTTTAACAGACAAATATTTATTATATAATGCCTTATTAATATTTTCATAATATTTTTCTCATACTTAAGGGATATTAGCCTATATTGCATCACATCCGTCATCAATCTATCATAATTAAGCAATGGATACAATAAATTCTGTTTCAGATTAAGTTATTATTAGCAATTTGCGTAGACTAAAAAATTATGATTGGAGCAAATAAAAGTTTTGTATCTAAGAATTTTTACTAATTCATGATTTCTAGTCGACATGCCAATCATTTAAATTCTACTTTCTTAGTACTTCTGAAATGTTGTACATCAAATTCTAGAAAACATAATTTTAACTTTAGAATTTACTTAAAAAGAGACATTTGTGAGTGTATTAAAAAATCATAATATAAAATCAAAACATACATTTGAAAGTTTTTAAGCCATTCTATTAAAAATGGAACCAGAATTCAGAAAAAATTATTGTGATATGACATGGTGCCAAATATTGGAACCTTTCTTTCTTGCGAATGATTACTGACTAAAAGTCAGCAACCCTTATTATCTCCCCTTTGTGAGTAGAAAAGTTTTACGATACCTCATGTGGTATATGTGGAATTCCCGGTGTCCCCAGAGGGGGAAAGAAATTTTTTCCTCAAACCTAAAAGCATTGAGTGGAAGGGATATTTTGATTTATTAAAATTATTGAAATATTAGTTAAAACTTGTCGCAAATATCTTAATATTGCATTGTTAGGTGAGTAAAAACGATTCCCAAAGTTTCAGATTTCTAGCTTGATGGGAAGTTGGTTAAATTAATGATCGAAAATTTGATGACACACACACCAAGTGTAATTCAGAAAAACGTTGTATAAAAACCTGCTTATGTGCCATTGAATACAACCGACACTGTTTGGTGTCATTTGTATTATTTTTGGCGACTTTATTGCCCTTCACTGGCAAAATGGAAAAGTACCATTTTCTTTAGTGAATAAACCACAGGCTTTACACTAATTGAGTTTAAATTTAATTTTTTCAGTTTGTGATATTTTATTTGCTAAATCATTCTTTTCTTGCCTTTTGGATCGTTATATTTTTGCTATTGAGCCAGGTCTATTAAAAATAATAGAAGAAATTAATGTTACTTAAAGTATACTAACCTCCTCACAGTTCTTTCAGTCCAGATATATTTATTAAGTCAAGGCATGATTTTAAATGTACTAACAATTATATTTAGACATAATATCTCTAGGAATTATTAATGAACAAATTTGTTTTCAATAATTTAAATGTTGTTATCAAATATTTTCTTCCACAAAAATAAATTAGTGGTATCAACCATTCATTTAAAATACTGTAATGGAAAGTTTGCCATTTTGATTGAAAACTGTATTCTTTTCATTATGATGTCCTAAAAGTATAAGACATGCTGAGTTTACAGTACAGAACATGCTATCATGTTTTTGAATAATATTAATTAGAAAACTATTATTAGCACTTTTTTCATTTTGTATGGAACAACATATTATTTTTTTTTTGATTTAATGTTAATGTAATGTAGTTCATGAAAATAAATATTGTTACAGGCTCAAAAAATGAAAAATAATGTAACCATAAAAAGAATTTAAATATATTGACAAATAATTTAAAAGTTTTTTAAAATTTAATTATTGAAATTATTGACTTAATTATTCACTGCATGTTTAACATCAAAGTTGCATTTGTGCTGTAAATAAGCAATGGAAGATAATAGGCATGGGAGCCATTCTGATTTCCATATACTCCATTCTGTAGTAAATCAGTCAGCCTAGGAATCATAAAAGGTAAGAAAGTTTAAATTTAAAATAGAAGGAAAAAATACCAGTAGTTACAGGAAGCTTAAATAATTGACACAGACAAATAAGCTAGATCAGCTGCTAGCTTATAACAGAAAAAAATATGGTTAGTTATCACCAAGCAAGCTGTTAAGCAAAAAGGGAGTAAAAAAAACCCGCTGAGTTCAGGAATCCACCATTGAAAGAAAATAAGTTTAGATTTTACAAAAAGCAGAAATTGTAAAAGTAAAATAAAGTAATCAATAGGCAACCTAAAAAAAACAAATTTAATCTATATATATATATATATAAGCGAAATACCACTGACTGACTCATCACGAGATCTCAAAGACTATACAACTGATTGACTTGAAATTTAGCATAGTTACTCATTTTGCGATGTAAAGGCTCACTAAGAACGGATTTTATGGAAGTCTTATCCAAAATGTAATTTTCATCCATTGATCTACTCTTATCCGTCGGTTATGTAATATCTGGCTACTTTATCGTCACAAATGATATGACCGATGCCAAATGGATGTATATTTTTTTCTATGTATATTGTGTATTGTTACCAATTAAGTTTACTTGGTGAGATTTGCACGTGCGAAATAGAAAAATACCAAATAATTTAATATTGAATCGCTGATGGAGAATTGACAAAAATTTGACGAAGGGGCTCTTTATATGAAATTTCATGCATGTCTAAATTAGGAAATGTACAGATTTAGCGATAGAAATAAATCAGTTTAGAATCCCGCGGTTGGTGAAAGAGTAGTTTAGTTCCAAATTATAGCGGGATTTGGAAAAATACTAAAATGGCGACTTCTTACGGAGTAACACACACGCAAGACAATCTCCGTTTACTGGAGAACCTCGCTACATGCATGAACAAACTCAAGAGGATTTGACATACGTAAGATATTTTGGATGTCCCAACTTGCTCGACTTTTTTTTAGGATTGCAGTCACTTGCAATCCTAAATGGTCAGAAATCAAAATGTCTTGAGGCAAGGACAAAAATCTTATGATAGACACAATACCCTTGCGAGGATATTTCTTTTGAAAGTTAAGCACATGATGAATCTTCTGACAAAAGGTTGCGTGTTTGGCAGTACTATATGTAATGTATACGGTGGCATGAATTTTATCCATATTATATATATTTGAGGTGACTTTTTACTAAAATTTTTTATTTTTCTCATATATTTGAATGTCAAGGATAACCATTGTTGAGAGACAATCAATTTCTTAAAATTTTAAATTTAGATAATCATTAAAGTTTTAAAAATTGAAAATTTTCTTGATATCTTACGTATAGGCTCCAAATTATTATATTATTGCTGTCCAGTGAAACGGGCGGGTATCAGCTAGTACTGAATAAATTAGAGAAAATAAAGAATCAACTGCTGAAAAGAAAATAGTGTTAGTTTACACAAAGTAGGAATATTAAAAAGCAATGAAGCAAATTAAGAAAAAAGATAGTCTAAAATACATAAATAGGTTATAATTAACACATGATAGCTATATTTTTTGGCTTCTTTTTTAAGTACTTATTTATAATAGCCATTCATGAGACATTTTTTAGACAAAACACAAAAACGTTTATTGGTACTTTTCCATTTCGCCTGCGCTGACAATAAAGTTGCCAAAAATGATACAACTGATGCCAACCGGAATATGTGTATACTGTGTGTTGTTGCCAATAAAGTCTGTTTAGCGAGATTTGTGCCAGAAAAATGGAAAAGTACCCATTTAGTGAATATAGATGAAAAAACTTATTCTTAAACATACCACTCATAACTCCTGCAAAACGTAAACATTTGAAAAGAAAGTTCCACCTGGTTGTTGCCAGATTCCATTGTAGACATTTTGTCAAATAATTTCTTATCATGCCTTAACAAAACCATAAATAAAAATATGCTTATATATTCAAAACATTCTTATTATGAATAGAACAATATTTATTATGAGTAGATTTCTAAAACTGAAGATATTATTGTGAGATTTAATTATTTAAAGTAATGTTTACATTTACCTGTTATTTCCAATGAATCAAAATATCCATTGCTTAAATCAAAATGAACGTTTCAAAAATGGTAATGAACAAAGAATAAATAAAGAAATGCTGAAATAAAATATTTAAATTGAAGTAACAATGCCATTACATTGACAAATAAACTAAAAATGTTATTCAGCCAATTCAAGATTAATGAGTAGTGAATTGAGTTTTAATATGTAAAGTTTAGATGAATAAAAAAATGTGAAAATAAAATATTGAATGAAAAACGAGGGAAAACAAAATAAAAAGTTGAAAATGAAGCTGTAAATATTTCAAAGTAACATTGCCATGATATCAACATGTTAACCAAGTGCTTTACTTAGTGCATTAAAATACAAAATATTTCATTAGTGAATTTAGTTTTAATCCATTAAGTTTAATGAATGAAAAATGCCAAATAATGATAATAAAATTATTCTTTAGTGAATCGAAATTAAAAATTAACATGAAATAAAATGTTAAAACAAAATGAAGCTGTGATTCACAGTAATAATGTCATTACATTGACAAATAAACCAAAGGCTTTATTTAGCGAATTGAAATTTAAAAAACAAAATATATGTTGTGAGTTATCTGTCTTCTAAGACATCAAAGCGACCATTGCTTAAATTTTTTCTTTTAAATTTAATTCTTTTATGGTTCTAACTCATTCATCAAAAACACAAGTAGTTTTCTATAATTGTAAACAAATCATGTAGAGAAGCAGCCTGTATCTCATAGACAGAACCATAGGTCCTGGGGTTCAACATAACAATGTGACAGCTTTCACTTGATGGGTAGTTGTTACCATTAATATCATGAATGAAATCTTCAAATCTCCCAAAAGGCTGGTATATGTAATTGATAACTGACTTCCGAACATTTAAATTACATGTAAAGTGATTGTGAACCAAATAAGAGAGGGAAGAAAAAGACAGAAAACATTGCATGTATTGGGACTATTTGGCAAGAAAAAGCTTCAAAATTCAATATGAACTAAATGAAAAAATAAATTGATGATATTCTAGTTGGTTAAATGATTATCAAAGAGAAATTCAAAAGGTAGCTTAGAACTGAAAGAGAAAAATATGAATATCTCGGGCAATACAGCTCACTGAAACTCGTTAATAAAATATTTTAATTTGAATAGAAAGAAAAAGTAAGTTTTTATAAAGGAATAATTCAATGCTTGCACTTAACACCGTTTCAAAGCTGAAAACTGTTGCCAAACTAAAAAGTAGTCCCAATTCAGTTCAGAGGAAAATTTTAGTCTCTGAAAACACCATTGTTGAATAAGAAATCTTTATTATGAGGATGGCAATCTCTTTCATGCAAATAAACAAGTCATAAATGAAATTAAATGTAAAAGTAACATTTGCAAACAGATTGCCAAACGACGCAAACTAGCTATGTATAAGTAAAGCAATATAGTAAGAGTATGCATCAGCTTTTATTTCTGCCAAGGCTCATAATATCGGCCTAGTACATTCAACTTTACAAAGGGAAGGGGATCGCTGCAATAACAAAGTGCATTAAAGTTGGTAGGTAGATTTGAGTGTCTAATTAGATTTTAGTAAAAAAGTGAACAAAAGTTAAATTTAGGAAAATAATGTAATTGTGTAGGTCATCATGTGTGTGTGTGTATATATATAAATATATGTATGTATAGGATGTAGTGTATAAATGATGTGGGTTTTACTATTAAAGCATCATTTAAAGTTATTTTGTATTTTTAGGAGGGAAATGAAAAAATTAAGATTTCAGTTGAAGAAAGGAAAGCACAATTTATTCAAACAACTGAAACAATAGAATTCATTGATGCACCATCTACTTTTGTGAGTATACTATTATGGTTTCAAAATAGAATGTGTATGGATTTACTTATCAGACCTCTTGTTTTTTTCTTCCTTTCTTTTTTAAGGAATGCATATTTTCTAAATTTTGTAAAATAAAAGGGGATTGAATTATTAAATATACAATTATAGTAAAAGTTATTATAAAAGGGAATTTTATATTTTTTGCACAGTTTGATGACCATTTTTTAATAATACTTATGCATGTAATATTTATTTCAGTTTTGTTACTTAGATAAACATCCCCTTGTCTTTGACTTCTTGAGTGTTTTGGGGCTCATGAATGTAATCTAGCCCATTGACTAGTTTAGATAGGCTTAGCGACTACAAAAAATGATATTTCAGTCTGTACTTAATCATAATATGGCTGAATGTATTTGGATCAATGCAAATGGTCAGCTTTTTGTTATGATCATTTTGGTTATTACAAAAAATGGTATTACTTTCATTCCTATATATAATATAGAATCTCATTTCTCTTTCTACAAGTTGATGGTAAAAAAATATAAATAAAAACACTAAATACTTACCATTTTTAATGTTTGATTAAAATATTTTGAATCATGTTTGATAAGAACTGAAATGTTGCTTGGGATGCATCATTAAAAGTTATTATGATATATATATATATATATATATAGTGTTATGCAATATTGTAAACGAATTAAAAATATTTGTAAACACTTTCTATCTTCTAGCAAAATCCTCATATAAAAAGTGTAGAGAAAATATTTGTTTTCTTTTGACTGATATCAATCACAAGTGTGTGTGTGTGCATAACACACCTTGTAGCATTAAAATAAAGTCTATCATATATATATTATTACATATACATATATATATATATATATATAGTGCGTGTGCATATAATATCAATACTCAGTAGTATTATATTAAAGAAAATGAATATTTTCTCTACACTTTATATGAGATTTTTAAAATAAAAATTTGAAAATGGGCATTTTAAAAATATTTTAATTCATTTTTTATTATTTTTTTTTCATGTGACATAACTTTTTTGAAAATATTGTTCATTTCACAGTGCTGCCCAGAATTTGTTTTCTGAAGTAGGAGACACTTTTGTGAAAGAATTTGGTGGGACAGTAAATGTGCAATTCTTTTTAAAAAACTGAAATTTATTTTATACATGAAAATAATGTATCAAAACACATGAAACAAAACGTATTCAATACAACTTGATTTCTGATTATTTACAAGTAAAAAAATTAAAATAAAAGTTATTAGAGTAAAACATTTTATATTCATAATTAAGTATATTGTAAGATAATTTTTTGTTATCTTTAAATACTACTGATTATTAGAAACACGTAAAACACTGTTATACTTAAGCAGTACTTTTGTTATTTTAAAGCTTATAAAAAATTCCTGACTGAAGGGAAATTTTTTTTTATTCAGAATATTATCTTTACTATATGTAAGTAAATTATTTAAATATGCAAGTTAAATTGTTTAGAAATCATACTATCAGTTGTTAATGTATGAATTAGATTGAATCAAAATAATATATCCATTGAAGAGTAACTTCACTGCAAATGTAAATTACAATTTTAGATAACTGGGTTAATGGATATGGATCAATTGTAAGACATTTTTAAATTTAGGTGAATCAACTGTGAAAGCCATTAAGAAGCATGTAGTTAGAAAATCTGTCATTTCTGGTACAAAATTATTAATGTATGCAAGAGATACATAATTAGAAAGAACCCTCACAATTTGCAATGGGAAACTTTCTGTAATAATTATTTAATTCAGGAAAATGCTCATCTGTTTGATTGAATATTTAAAGCCAACAGCTTCCACTTTCCAGTCTAGTAAAGAATTTCAGCTTTTTAAGGATGGCTTGCCTAGTTTATAAAAAGAAATTCACTTCATATTATTAAGATTACAGGAGAAACTGCATTAGCATCTGAAAGAGCTAGTAAAAATTTCTTACACAAATCAGCAAAAATGATTGGCATTAGGAGGTTTGTCAATTGAGTTATATTAATGAGGCAAGACTGTGTAACATGAGGGGGGATATGAAGGAAGCAAGATCAAATATCATTATTACTTTATAGTAATACATCAGGATATTTTGAAACCTCACATATTAAATTAATTTATTAGACCATATGTTCTAAAAAATAAAGATTTAGAATAAATGCTTGTGCATTGAATCGATTACCTGAAAGCCGTGGTGACAACAGCTGTGTTTCTATAGAATGATTCAAAGATTGTTTTTTAGGACAAGTGCAAGCAATTTGAAGGAAAAAATCCTTATTTTAAAGTTTTATTATTGACAATGTTCGGGTCATACACACTAAGAACATTGGAATGTTCCAAGTAGTATTTCTTCCAGTCATTACAATAAGGTTTCTTCGACCATTAGAACAAGGTATATTTATATATATATATATATATATATATATATATATATATATATATATATAACATTTAACAGTCTTTCCAATTCATTGTGAATAAATTGGAAATCAGTGAAAGCTTTTTCTATTTTTGATTGTTTAATTTCAAGGGGCATCTGATTCTGCTAAAATAAAACTAACAACTTGAAATGCTCATTGGGAAAAGGTTTGACATGGTTATGTAAAAAGATATATAACTATTTTTAAAAATCTACACTATCAAATAAAATCATTAATTTTCTTTGGCACAGGAATTTGGTGGAGATGATATTAATACCTTTAGTTGAATTGCTAATGGTATTTTGAGTAGAGATGGGAATTTCTGTTCTGTTGGATAATTTGTTCTTTGACTCATTTGTTCATTAGATTCTTTGAACCAAAACTTCTAAGGTATTTGAATGAATTTAATATATTATTTTCTAGCTAAAACATACAAAAGAACATTTCAATGTTTTTTTTTTTTTGCAGTACTGCAAATATTAAATACTGTGTGCATAAACCTGTTTCATTATTTTCTATATTTGTAGTAAAAAGAACAAATTAATAAAGTTGCACTTGAAATATATTAAATATTTAAATCCATATCTGACTCTTATTCGGTTTCCTATTACACATTAATAAGAATGAGAAATAAAAAGAAACATTTTCATAAAAAAATTATTAAATTTGATCAAATTCAAATTGGTGACAATGTCAAATTTTGCATCGATACATATAAACCTGCTGTAGCAAAATATCTTCATGTAATTAGTCTTATTATAAACCCTAAAATACGTGTTGACAATCAAAAATATTCTTTGAGAGAATTGGAAATGCATAAGGAATGATTTTGTGTATCACATCATAAAAATACTTTTTCACTTTCTAATTAATACCTAATAAAAATGCAAGAATTTTGGAATTGATTCATAAATTCAAGAATAGTTTTAATTCGATTGAAAATATATATAAAAAACAGAGAAAAAGAATTCAGCTTTGAATCCTTTTGGATGTATAGAAATCTATTACAAAACAGATGTGAATAGTTCAAGAGAATTAAAGACCTGCCTTTCAAACGACCCCTTCCAGTTCAAAATCTTTCATTGTTCCTTAAGCAAATCGGACATACTTCAAAGATTTGCTTGTCATTACTTTACTGGTCAACCTACTGAAAGAGCTGGATCAGTTTTTGCTCAACATTCTTCTAATTGGAACCACCTTGCTTAGTTCAGCCCTGACTGTTTCGACCCCCCCCTTTTTTTATTCTTTCAAAATTTATACAATTTTCATATAAGATGTATAAAATGTCAATCTAATTCCATGTTTCACCCTTTCGTAATACAAAATACATAATTTATTAAGTTTAAATTACTTAAAATGTTAACTAAATACTCATGAGCTATTGTTTGTGTTTTTGAGTTACATTTATTTTGTTCCAAACTATTCTTCTGTAGCCTATAGAAGCAAAAAAGTTCAAAACCCCTGCTTTAAATAAAATCAGATGCTTCTTCTGTTTCATGCTTTTCACTTACACAAAGAATAAGTATCCCAAGATGCTGGATCTCTAAAGATATATTCATTTGTGCTTAATTGCATTAAGCTCATTTGTCCTTAATTGCATCAAGCTCATTTGTGCTTAATTGCATTAAGTGGGATACATGGAATAACATCAATGGAATACCAATGACTATTCTAATTAATTTGAAACAGCAAAGAACAGGTTTCTGGTGTACCATTGACTTGTGTGTTCTCACTCTTTTAGATGAACTAGTTCTATAGAACAGGTTGTTCTTTTGATCCTCAGCCTTAATCTTGAGTGGCGTCTCAGATTCGAATGGTGATAAGGATATGGAATAAATATCCACCTTCCATTGCAAAATTAATTTGAGAAGGTCTTCATTATTGCAAGAAATAACAATTTTTTTTTCATGAATGATCTCAAATCTGAATGAAATCCTGAACCATTTGTCCCAATATTGTGAACTACATGAAAAATAAGTATAATCATTATTTTAAAGTTTAACATCTGTTAACATTGTCATAAAAGGTAAAGCTATGAAGAGCAAAAATGATGCTTGTGAAATTCTGTAGTCTTAATGGAAGATTTATTGCTAAGAGGAATAGAAAGTTTTCTGTCCTCTTCTGATAATGAAATTGGTTTGGAACCAGTTTCCAAGTGGTGCAAACCATTATCAAAAAGCGATAATGATAAAATGTAAAACTACTTGCATTATTTTTCAATACTGACATTCAAGGGAATTTATCAAGCAATCTACTTGTGTTAATTTCTGCAAACTTTTTTAGGTTAATTTTAATTCCTTGTTTTGGTTTAATATGATTTTAAAAAAATTACGTATACTTAATTTGCCAAGGTAAATTAAATTTCTTTATATGTATGTGTTTCTGTAAAATGTATGCACCACATAAAACAACATCTGAGAGTGTTAAGTTTTCTATCCCTATATGCATCTGAAAATGTAGTTAAAAGTCTTTTGCCATAAAAAAAATTTCAAGAATGTTCGATGCAATATATATATAGTTATATTTTTAAACTTCATTTTTTCAGGAAGAAACAAATAAGGAATCAACATCTTCTATTGCAGATGATACTGAAACAGATGATGATTCAATGAGTCTGACTTCTCCTGCATCACCAACACTAGAATCTCCACCCTCAAATAATGTTTTGACAAAATCAACTCGTTTCTATTCATCAAAAAGAACACGCAGTAGTCATTGTCATCAGTAATCTCTTATTTGTAATATCTTTGAAATCTTGTTCCTTTACATAACATTTTAGTCTTAGAGTAACAAGAAAGAATAGAGAACAAGTACAAAGAAAATGACATTTTTCATTAATTTGTTCCCTTATTGGTAGTGACAATTATGTTGTCAAATTACTGAATTTTTGAATAAAATTGTTTTCATTTATATGAAAATTTTGTTCATTGTGTTTTTTTTCCCTCCATAGAATGTTTTGTTTTGACTTGTAGAATATTCTTGTGAAAAAAATGTGTTACACAGTGAAGCATTGCTGTATATTACCATTTTGATTGCCATGAAACATATTTCTGAACTATATTTCTTTCCCTTGATTAAATCGTGATTGTTTTTCTCATCATTTGGAGACAAAATTAAATGTCAATTGCTCCTAAGTAACAATTTTTTGAAATCTTAGGACTTTAAAAGGAGAACATTATTCTTAAAATCTGGTAATGATCCGTGTGCTGACTGTATATGACAGAATAGTCCCACTGTAGCTCATGCATATTGTTAGAGGCTACTAAAATGAATACCCAGCATCTGGGGATATAACCAGGCAACCCTTTTTCCTACACAACTCATGATTAAAATCCTGAATATGACGCAATGAGTAACAATCTGCTTTGTTAATAGAGTTAAACCTGCATTAATCTCCTCAAATGTGGAACGCACCATCTTTTTTTTTTACCAAATGAATCGGGCTGGATCAAGGACTTAAATGCTTTGATCTACTAAGCGCAGAAAATTCTCTTTAGCAGTTTCGATTCATCAGGAGTCAATCTACGGGTACATGAAAAACTAGTAATAATGCTACTGTTCATACCTTGTCCTTTTGGTTTGAAGTTTACGACTGCATTAATAAAAAGTTAGGATATTTTGATAATTTATAAAATGGTTAATTTCTATCCAAAGTTGCAATTTCTGAAGAACAACTTAGATCTCTTATGTTATAGCATGTACTACGCGATGTAAAACTATTTATCAAGCGGTGATGTTTGACGTCAATTAGCGAGCTATATCCTTCGATAAAATCAGCACCGAAAATAAGACGCGAAACATCGTTAAAAACAAATGTCCAATGGTACTTCTGACTCAAACCGAAGTCTAATAGCGTACCATAAGTCGTAATCTGGTGTCATTAGCAGCAAAAAATATCAAACCATTAGGTTTGACCTAATGGTTTGATATTTTTTGTTACATAACGCACAAGATACACTGACACATTGGAATCAACCAAATACGAGTTCTACGGTCAGAAACGAATGAGT
This sequence comes from Nephila pilipes, assembly GCA_019974015.1. NCBI lineage: Eukaryota > Metazoa > Arthropoda > Arachnida > Araneae > Nephilidae > Nephila > Nephila pilipes. The sequence continues at coordinate 1,863,724 of BMAW01128512.1, read as the reverse complement.
GATCTAATTCACAGAGAAAAAAGAAATACTCAAAAATGAATACCCAGATGTTCTTAATTTTGAAATGAGTGTGTTTGTATCAGATTTGAGATTATATCTTTGTCGAATGTAAAACATTACATGTATTTAAAACCAAAAAAAAAAAAAAAGGGAAATCAACACTCTCAAAAAATTATTACAGATATAAGGACTACAAAAGTTCCTTTTATGTACTGGCTACGTATTTTAAAAATTGGGATTCAAAAACAAATATGGTTTGTTTAAATATTTCGAACTATATTTAATATCTACAACGCTACACACAGAAGAACACATGAATATTAAAATGAGTACGTACTTCTACTGAGTGTTCCTTACCTTTTTTTTTTTTATGATTATTAAAAGCGTCCTAATTTTACTGTAATTTGCTAATATTTATATTGTTTCTTTATTTCTGCTGATAATTTGATTCAGTTGGATCGGAGTTTCACGTACTTCTTGGCGACTGGGAAAAATTGAAATTGTATGGTAATTTGTTGATGTGTAACATTGAGAATTTTCAAGTTTGAATGGATTATTAATTTAAAAAATACTAAATTTTTTTAAAAACATTGCATATTTGATAGGTTATATTGGGAAAAAAAAATCAGAATGATTCTATTATGTTTCAAGAATTGCTAGTGAGATCAGTTTAGATAATGATTTTCTTATGAGTAATTATTTATGCATTGCAGACTATCTATAATAATACAATGTAATCGTATCTTTAGAGACATCTTGACTTTGATTCGTACAGATCAGTATAGAAGATTATTTTCATACATGTGAATATTTGTGTATGATGCTGAAAATATTTTATAGAATAACATTTTGGTATTTAAAAGTAAGAAATTATACACACAGAATAAAATGTTGACAAAAATAGCTTGGATTCCAGATTATTCTTTTATGAATTAAAGTAAATTTCGGATGCTTTATGGCAGGAGTAAGATATTTCAGAATATATTTTTTTAAAGAACATGGTTTTAATATAAACTCAAATTTCATGTGTATTTTGGAACCAAATTTTCACAGTCTAATCATGCATCCTTCCCGTTAGGTCCCAAATAATGCTCATCATATTATAAGTGATTGTGTCTTGTGTTTCATCACTATTGTCTTACATTTTTTAAGTTATCTGTTTTAAACTCGTATGACTTGGGGTGAGGAACCACTACTTGTTTGTGTTTAATTCAAAATTTGATTTATAATTAAGGTTTTAATACAGACATTTCATATCTTGTTATATACATATATATAATGTGGCCCAAAAATGTTGCAAATAAATATTTTATGCAGTATATTCAGATTTTATTTTATGCATGAACTCCCCCCCCCTCCAACATTCATTCATACAGAATTAAAACAATTTCTTTTGTATTTGATACATGACACAAACACTATTGTTATATATAATTCATTAAATTGTAAAAATGCTTAATGTTCACCACTGAACAAGGCTGAGCATATTATCTAGCCCTTTTATTTGTTGATATTTGTATTTTTATTTACACAATTTAACCACTTTATTCATGCACTTCTTAAAGTTAATGTTTTTAAAAAATATGCTTTTGCCAAGATGAATTTCAAAGTAAAACTGTCTGGAAGGAACAAGAATCACATTTGCACGACAAGGCAACGTAACATATTGTTCGCAGTACTTAAGATTTATAGAATGTAAAATTTTCTCTTTCCTCAAAATTCTGTTTTTTTACCTCCGACTCATTTCTATTCAAATTTAATTTTAAAAATTAACATTTTATGCATATTTTTAAAAATCAGATTATCACTAATATAAGTTTTGGTATGTGTCTTGTTAATCACCATAGTCAGAATTTTTTCTGCACTTCATTTTACAATAAAATATATTAGTAAAAACTGTATTTGATTAATAATTATTAATTTGAGAAAATGAATTTAATGCTAGCTATTATTAAATTTGAAATTGTATATAGAATTTACATATTCACATATGTTTTTCTTAAATACTATTGATTCCTTTTTGAAACATTATAATCAACTTATGATTAAATTAATTTTGTTAGCAAAACGCATTTTAAAATTTTTTTAAATCAAAGTAAAAGATTGCACCTGTTTATATCACAAATCATTATGTAACTGTTATACAGCTTACTTATATATCTTGATTAAAAGAGAAAAATAGTTTAATCCAATTTTGCTTTATTTTTTAAACAGAATCAACCTGATAAATATAAAGTGTTTATTTATAAAAGATACTGTAATTCAGAAGAGCTTAATTACACTTTAAATATTCACATTTATTTTTCAGAAGGTTTAGAATAATTACAATATTAGAATAAATATTAGGGCTTTATTTTTAACATATTAAAATCGACCGATGATCTAATGATATGTAACAATATAGACACATGAAAGAATTTGAAATGCAAAATAAGCTTAATCAAATCAAAAGGCTGAAGTGGCCATTAACAGTTCTAAAATACATCTGTTTAAAGCAGAAAATAATTTAAAACTTATATCGGAAATATACAAACCAACGTCAGAAGCAAGTTTAAATAGGCTTACGTAGCAACATTTTAACAACACAATTAAACGAGAATAAGACTATCTATATAAATAAAAATGTAATACTAAAATTAGATGCTTCTGCTCAGTGTATCATATGGTAAAAATTTAACAAGAACAATTAGAGATTCAAGAATTTGAATTTAAGAAATAAAAGTTAAAAAAGAAAAAAAAAAAGGGGGGGGGGGGTAAGTAAATTAGAAACTAAGATAGTTGAGTCTAAGCTATGGGGGCTTAGTATAAATGTTTACTGTAAATCTACAACCATTTCCACAACCTCCACAGGTGTGTGTATGGGGAGGTAAGTGATGCTTTATCGGCTATCAGCGAACTTTTGTCAGCAAAGATTTAGCACTTATTGATAAAATGAATATACGGCGGTTTGAGAGATTGAGACCATTTCGTAGTTTAGTAGGCGAAATTTTGTTTTAGGTTTACTTCTGTAAACATTGTTTGTGCTCTGATCAAGGGATTTTGGTGATTTTCAATAGCTAGAAAGATATTTCGAGAAAGTTTAGTGATGAAATTCTCAATTTTTTCTATTTTCATGTCATTGTGGATGACAGAGTTCCTGATGTACCGTGGAGCGTTTGTCATAATTTGAAGAATTTTGTTTTGTAGGGTTTGAATATGTTTCAGATGGGTCGGGGCCGCCCCCCCCCCCCCCAGACTGAGGAGGCGTAGGTGATAACTGGGCGCAAAATGTAGAGTAAAACTTTGTTTTTGAGAGAAAGTGATGAGTGTCGTTCAATTAAAGAGATGTATTTTATTCCAGAATTTATCTTTTAGATGTTTAATATCTTTTACATGTGTTTGGAGTAAGTTAATTTTTGATCAAGGTGCAGACCCAGATATTTAACCACCAATACCCAACTGAGTTCTTCGTCGAAGAGATTAAGGTTGTGTGGGTTTTTTTGTCTGCCTTTGTGAAACAGTATTGCCTGTGATTTTTCGACACTTATTGCTATTCTCCAGTGAGTAAGCCATTCCTCGACGGTGTGTGGGTAATTTTGCATAGTTTTTAGTGTTAGTTTGATGTTGTAGCCCTGGGCTAACACCGCAGAATCATTTGCAAAAAGGCATGTGCTAACGCTGGGGTGGTGTGGGAAGTCATGCGTGTACAAATTGTACAAATGAGGCGAGAGGACCCCTCCTTGCGGGGTGCCCGCATGAATCCTGCCCAGGGTAGAGTGCTGTTTGTTGACCCTGACACTGAAAGTTCTATTTTTTAAAAAGTGGTTGATGATTTTGATAATGTAGTTTGGAAAATTCAGCTTGATTAATTTAAAAATAAGTCCGTCATGCCACATTTTATCAAAGGCTCTTCTAACATCTAAGAAGACCCCGATGGTATGACGTTTTAGGACGAACCCTTCGTTGATGATGTTGGTGACCCTTATGAGTTGATGTGTTGTTGAGTGACCCTCCCTAAAACCGCATTGCTCCGGGGGGAGACAGTTTGTGACTGAAATGTGGTTTTTAATCCTGACTAGTAGGATTCTTTCAAAGACTTTAGCAGTGTTGCAGAGCAGACTAATTGGTCTGTAACTCTGCGAGAATTTATGATTTTGCTGAGGTTTGGGGAGCATTATTACACTAGCGTTTTTCCAGTAACTGGGAAAGTAATTATGAATTAAGCAGGTGTTAAAAATCTTGGTGAGGTGGGTAAGAGCATTAAGAGGTAGGAGTTTTAGTGCGTAGTTTGGAATGTTGTCCGGTCCTGAAGCCTTTTTATTTGGAAGTTTTTTAATGATATTGCTAATTTCGTTTGGATTGGTGAGAGGTGGAAGGGAGTCTAAATTTTGGTTGTTAAGGAACTTCTGCACAATGTTTTCTACTCGTTCGATAGTTTCAACATCGTATGGATCACTATTTTCTGTGAAGGTGTCCTCGAGGATGTATTTAAAGACTTCTGCCTTCTCGTTGTCACTGTATACAATTCCTTGATGACCATGAAGAGGAGGAATTTCAATTGGTCTTCTTGATAATTTTCTTTGCATGTTGTACAGAGAGTTGTCCTCAGGGTTTAAATTTTTAAGTAGGTTGCTACAAGATTTATTTTTGTGGTTATTGATTAGCTCCTTGATTTGTCTTTGAAAGGCGTTCATTTCCCTTTTGTAGATTGGATCTCTTGTTGATTGCTATCTTGAGCGAAATCTATTTTTAATTTTGATAAGCTCTCTGATGTTTGGAGGGAGCCTGAGATGAGGAGTAGAAATAGTTTTTGTAACATTTGCAGCGTTGATTGCTTGAGTGACTTTGATATTAAAATTTTTGATGGCTTCTTCGATATTATTTGCATCAATTTTGGGATTACCTTCCATATTCCTAAGAATGTCTTCTTGGAATTTAATCCAATTAGTACTTTTCATGGTTCTGAGAATGGGGGGGGGGAG